>JAULCC010259945.1:0-12388 GCA_032358795.1 Nuttallia obscurata | reverse complement strand
ACCTATTTATATAAGCCTTCATGACCCAAAGAGGGATTTCATATTTTTTGCTCAGATGCGCCAGGTATATCTTTAATGTTTTGTGTAGGCTCCACGAATTTTTATGTCATCAAAGACTACATTTGTTTCTTTTAATTATAAATCTCCTTTATATTCGGTGTCAGCTTTATTTTGTTGTTACATGTAGGTAGAACTCTGCATAACACATTTTGAATTTGTATGAACTGTAACCGTTTTGTGTTTTCTACTGAGTTTAGATGTTATTGCACGTAGACAATGAATTTGTTTACTGAAAATTAAAAGTCCCAAATAAGCCACTATAGTTTAAAAAATGGTTACTTTGTTTACATCTATTTTCAGTAATCATATTGAATACACAAGTATGAAATAATAATTTAAACATAAAATATCAATTTAACAACTTAGAACAAATACAAAACAGACAAATTCAGTAATAAACAACCCTAGTTTTATAAATAAATTTGTATGGTTTCCATTCTTGTCATACCATAGCTAACGGAAAATTACATTTTTCAAACAGCAATATAATGAAAACGCCCAAGCAATTTCCTAAGGACTTTTTTCTTTATCTTATTTATGTATAGAGGAAACTATATGTGATGAAAAAATAAAGGAAGTGGTTTGAGGTAAAATTTAATTTTGACTAGCCTAATAACCTTTGCTCTTATTCAATTCTTTAGGGGCAACCTTGGATGCTTTGCATCAATACTTTTCGTGTTTGTAATTGAAAAGTGAAGTTTTGAGACTTAAATTTAAATTTCTTAAATAACAAGCAAAGCAAGGTATATAGTACTTTTTATTTCCTTTTAATATAAATAATGATGAACAATTACAGAAAAAAATACAAATTCTTCACGCTTTAAAAAAAAGAATGTAACAATTTTGCCGTTTTTCTTACTTCGTATCTTATACAATCATATTATTTTCATCATGTAAGTTAAAGTTTTGGTAAACATATAACATTAAAGGGCTATAATATTGTCTAATACATGAATCTGATTATAGAATATAGTTTATTGTTGATTTTATGGTACCTTTTATGTTTTGTTTGTAAACAGCCATACTAAATATTTAGACCGCCTGGATAGCTCAGTGGAAGAGCATTCACCTCTGGGTGGCAAAATACTTTACCTTTTATAAATATGTTATAAATAAAACATATAAACATTAAACACAAGTATATATTCGTGCAACCGAACAGCTGGGTTACATAAGCTACTGCAGAGCCAGCATACAACATTCTGATTACTTGATTTGTTTGGTAGTCATGACATTGCAACTTGACTTGATTTTGTGTCATCGTTTTTGTATCATACTAATATAACTCATATTTATAAACCAAAAAGTTTTCCTTTTGTTTCATTGAGTAAAAGGGGCAACTGAAAAATAAACTGAAATAGGTCAAGATGAGTTGCTTTATCAGAAAAGAAAATACATCGTTTCAATAGCATATTTGAATATAATCATTTTGATAAAATCTCCCCCTTTTATTTACATCATGTAATACGTCTTAGTTTTCTTTATCATTATTCTGCAATACACGAGTCCTAAAATAGCAATGGGAAAAATTGCATCATCAAATCTAAATAGCCTTTATATTGACTATGATAGAACCCCCTGAGTTCATTTAACCATAGATTATGCCCTTTTGGTGCTTGTATATCATTTGTTTGTGGCGTATTTAAGTCATGTCTTGCACTATAATTCACGGACAATTTCTACTAGCAATTGAAAAACACCGGTGCATTCCTTTACTTATGCATATTCTCTAACACCCATCACAGTTGCTAAGCCGCCATGCCTTTCCTGGCATACGAATAGAGTCAGCGCTGTCGTTTCTAGTTGATATTATAAGATAGTTAAGCCCTGGTGTTAGCAATGTCGTGAGTGTTCTTGTTGAAATCTTTTCTCTTTCCATTACAAAGCAAACATTTGTTTGATGTCGTCGTATCCTACGCGAAACCAAGGAAGAATATGCGAAACAGTTATTTGTTTATAAACTAAAACAAATGTTTCATTTTAAATAAACACTCGTAAAGATATATTTCACATCATGGGTTCTTATATTAATGCCTATTTAATGTGTTTCCGGTAATAAATAATGTATTTAAAGGTTCAGAAATGAAACACTCTAGATACGAAACGATTATCCGTTTCATGAGTCATTCACATATTTCAGTTATCTAAAAAAATAACAGCTTACGTTTATTTTCATGTTTTTCTAATATATGGACTATGTCATGAACACTTTGAATATGGTGCAACAGTATTATTTTAACGCAGTATTGTTGGTGTTGAATCGACAATCCACTATAATCCACTAAAATCAATTTGGACATAAAATAACCATTAAAACGTATTGGAATGAATTGCTGGTTGAGTTAATAATTTTAATGGACATTAGCCATTAACTACTTTCTTTTTTTGCAAATGCCTAAACATCTATTAAATACTGAAAGAATATTGTATATCGTGCATGATGAATTACAAAACTCATGAAGCCGTTCAGGAATACCTAATGACGACACAGTAGTACGATTCTCAAGTACAATGTTTAATGAATTAATATGCAATATAGTACAAAGTGAATTTTAATTTAGTACGCTTTATGGATTTTCGATGCTAGCAAAATCTTTTTTCTGACTGATTTATCAATGTGATATACAATATCTTGCTTCATTGTTACTGCTAGTTGGATATCATCTATCGTCTAATGACATGAAATAGAAAAGTAGTATGAAGTAGAAGTCTAAAATAAACTTATCTATAACAATAAAGCTATTGCTGATGCACAGGTGCTTATCTAGTAGTCACAGGTAGCTCTGGGATAGGTTCGAACCGTCAGTTTACGTAAACTGAGGATCATTGTCTCCGCAATGAAATGTGGCGTTCTCAATGGAATGCGATATTTTTTCTGTACATGTACATGGGTACGTAATTTATGTTCGTCGAAAGATTATTCGATCAATATACTTTTACCTACTGACAACAAAGTTTCACGTAAGACGTATTTGTAGTAGCCTGGGCACTTCGAATTGTTCAAATGAGGAAGCCTTCCAGCTGGTTTGCGGTAGGTCGGTGGTTCTACACTGGTAAGCTTTGTCCCTGAAACTATGTAAAGAGGTCCGCGGGGTCTTTCTCCACCTGTAAATGAGCTGGACATCGCGATATGTCTGAAAAACTTTCAAAGCGACATTAAATTCCAAACAAAACAAAGAAAAACAAAATATATTTTTTCAATCTTCTAATTCATTCCCTCACGTGGTGCATAATTTCAAATGATTACGGAATATTTTGACTTTCAAACGAGTATATGGATTATTTGTAGTTTTATTACGTTGAGTAATGTATGTATGCATATAACAAACTGTAGGCGCAATAGCGTAACGGGTACAGCGTTGGACCCCCAACCTTTGTAGATGTCTCGGCTTTGGTTCAAGGCTAGGCCGGAAATCATATTTTTTTACAAGTCCTTCTTTTTACATCATGGTGTACATATCTATAGAGAGATAAAGCGTTCTTTTATTGCTTTTAGTTCGATTCAGTCGTCTCAAAATTGTTTAATTTATTTAGTAAGATAATTTCGGTACCACGTCATAGAAATTAATACGTCTACAACCCGAATCATCTCCACTCTTCACTTTCCGGATAAACCTAAGTTTATAAGGTACCCCCTTATAAGGTCACTAGGAGCCATAGTCACAGGGGAAAAATACATTTCCTTTGCTCTTGTTCCTTTCTTTAGCGTCAATACTTTTCTTGTTGTAACTTGAATAACAATTACCGAAATTGATATAAGGTTAAAATGCTTTCATGCGTACCATTTCATTGCGTTTGTATTTGAAGACAGTGTTAACACAGTGCTTTAGTAAATGAGAGTGTATTCAATTTTACGTGGCCGTTTTTGCATTTGTTAACTGACCGCTCTTAACAGTTTCTACAATAATTGCCTGAGTTTAAGTGAATTCATGTCAAAACAGATTCAGTCAATTTATAAACAATTTTGTAAGTAAACGTTTAGGCACTCGAATTAGCACAACACCTTATTTTCTTTTAAGCACGGGTAGCTCATATATGATTCAAAGATGGCGTGAAATAACAAAAGAATGACGTCTATGGCTCTATACGTTACTCGGTCACAAATGTAACTGAGCGGTCAAAAATGTAACTACGCGGGCATATATGTAACCGTTTGTAAGAAATAATGACAGGGCAAAAATGATCTTGATCGGTCTTATATATAACTGTGGCTCTATATAACTGTTGAAGACAAACATGTAACTGCATATAATCGTTTAACAGCATTCTTGCTGCTACACGTATCAACAGAACCATCATCATAGTCCTCATCATCACCACCATCATCATCAACAACAATATTATTACTATCATTATCATCAATATCTTTGTCGATATCATAATTCTTATCATCATCAACGTCTTCGAAATAAAGTTTTGTCTCGCCGCTACAAAGGATGAAAATCGATAATAAGGTGTTATTTTTCTATCGAAGCTGAAGGTGGCGGTGTCAAACATTTGCGTTCAGCTCACGTTCAGCTCAAACGTTAATCCTTGTTTACTCTTCGCAATATGTTATTGTTATAAGGTCCTCAAATTTGTATATATGATACATTAAGTAGTGTTCTACATGGTATATGCTAATTATGCTGACTGAAGTCTTTTATGTGGAAATAAACATTATATCAGGTGTTTATGTCTAGATTTTGATTTGTGTTTTAGCTCAAACGTTAGCTGTTTAGTTTGCTTTCTTTTTCGGAATAAATGTTGGCCTAGGTCTTTAAAATTTAAAACAAAGATAGCGCGATATCATAATGGGTACAGCGTTGGACCTCCGACCTTTCAAGATGTCTCAGCGTTGGTTCGAGGCTCGGCCGGTTACCATACATGGATGTCTGAATAAAATTATTCTGATTTGGACCATGTTTTGGTTAAAAACATGCTTTAAGGTCGATTTTGAGAATGTAAGAGCACATTTCGTACTTTTTTACATTAATTTTATAGGCATGTTCTATGCTGAATAAGTTGACCTTGTAAATGTTTTGGTAATTTATTAGCTAAAACAGATTGGCTGTTTTAAACTTCACATAATGGTTGGACGCCATCAGTCGCCTGGTCAGACAATCAAATTCATTGTCAAAGCGGATGACAGCGAGACAAATTATTTCACGTTATTCTTGTAAACATGGTAAATGCAAACAATTCTCCCGTTGATCTTGATCCATATCTTGAACTCTGTCTTACTTTTGATTTTTATCATCATCCAAATATTGAATTTGATGATGATCTGAAATTTGACAGCTTGACCTTTATCATAAATCTTATCTTATTTTGAGTTTGATATTGAAATTGAGCTTAAAAATGATTCAGAAATTACTTGATTTGATAATGATCTTGGTAATGATCTTAATTCTGATTTTAATAAAGACTTGATCTTGTTTTGATTATTTTCTTGATCGTGATATTATTTCTGATATTGACCCTGAAGAAGTTTTCAGTCTCAATTCAGGTTAAGTTTAAATTGTTTTCGGCAATTGTTTTTGCAATTTTACCCTAAACAAATGGCTAAATGTTAAGAAGACTGAAAACCAATATAAAGTTTTATTGCCATCAAAACGCGCTCTCTCTCTCTCTCTCTCTCTCTCTCTCTCTCTATTTATATATATATATATCTCTGGACATGAATGTAGTATATATACTTTATATTTCTGCTTTGTGCACTTCAATTAAATGAGGCGGACTGAAATTTGACATGTTAAATGTTCGCATAGCCTTCCATCTAATATATCCGAGGTCACTCGGCACTCCTCGGTCGATTCCGGTACCCTACATCTAACTTCGGATGCATGTCGGTAAGTGATATGTAGTTGCGCCAATACATTTGGTGGTTCGCCGCTCCTGAACCACCCGAAACTAACATCCGAATTTTTTTGTAAGCTTTGAATTTGCACAGGCAAGTCTGTTATCTGATGTGCATAAAAATGAGTTTTTGAACATAAAATAACATTACCTGCGTCTGTCCGCATCATCTGTTGTAAAGAAGGGAAACTCCGATATTCAAATTGGTTCCAATCAACGGGTGTAGGAAACCGGAATCGACCAAGGGGTGCCGAGTGCATCCGAGAGTTGATGTAGGAATACGAAATTAGCCGAGGAGATCAGGTTGAGTAAGAATAAAAAAAAAAACGGTATATATCAGGCACGGGTATTTAGTGTGGAGTTACCACAACATTGCTTTTATTGTTCATGTCATAGATAATTCTGTCGGGTCTTACTTTTCGGAAATAGACAATTCCGATTTCACAAGGTAATCGTTGATGAACTCGATTACTAAACTGACACGATTTTCGAATTCTTATGGTTACTTGGTTGAATGTATCGATATCGCAGTCGAGGTACGATTTGGTTTATTTCTGTTTACATTATCCTACTTTGCTTGAGGCGAAGAATAGCTCAGTTAGTTCCATACTTACTTCCGACACCCTGGTGATAGAGTTAGCTACGGGTTCAAGACTCGAAACCTGTGTTTTTCCATTTTAATTTGGAATAACAACGTATATCTACGATGTAGTGGTATTTTGAGTTTCAACACAAATAAAATTGTTGCTATTGTTTTAATTCGAAATAATGTTAGATGTTACTTCCGGGTTGGGAGTGATAACAAGCCTTATTTTTTTTCGATATATCACTATTTATATATCGTATTACTACGTGTGACGTACACTGATAGACAATGACGTACATTGATAGACAGTGACGTGATCAGACATGACTAATTCCCGCGGTTTCTCTAATTTGAAGTTAATTCCTCATTGAACTAACATTGATTCTTGTGTATATTATCAAATCAGTTAATTGTAATAAAAAGCCACTTATTTTTAGAATAAGTTTGTTACAAATGAAATAAATGAAATTGTATTGTAACTACTTTTTCATGTTCATTTACCAAATTACACTTTCAACTAAGGGTTCAGATTATGGTACATGTATTTCTGCTTTAAACACTGTTTCTAGATTAATTTGATAAATAGAATCTTACATTTGTGGTTATGGTATATTGAAAACATAAAACTCTTTGTCAGAAACCGTACGGTACAAAACTCAACAGAACTTCGTTTTGTACAGTTTCTGACAACTCGTTTTATATTTTCAATATAGCATGACCACTCATCTGATATCCTCTATATATATCACAATAAAATGTCATTCTCAAAAACAGTTGAGATCGAAAAAAAGCCTTGTTACTCAGACCCGGCCTTGATTTTGATCTTGATCCCGATATTGAGTTTGATCTCACGCTCTTATTTTGTTTAAAAAATCTGGGTATAGCAGAATTTTTGATAAGATGGCAATTTGCCGCGCGTATGTAAAAGTGTAAAATGGATTTTATTGTACTGAAATCTTCAATTAATTAAACCTTCAATTGTCCACGTTATTTGATATAACAACATTCCACCATATACTTAGAATTTGAACACGATAAAAAGCTGTAAAAGCAAATTTCTTAGACTTGTCTGAGACCAATTTAGATCATGTAAGTCAGTGCTTCATCGAACGGCTACTTGCTTCGAGTTTTTCTGATTTTCCTACGATTGGTTAAAACCCCAGTCGAATATAACCGTCCTTATCTTAATCGACCGACACACTGACTTGTATATAGTTTTCTTTTGTAAGGACACTGAAGTAATAATGGTTATACAAATGATATTTTAACAAACAACTATTATACGCCTTATTATAGCAAATTAATATAAATAGAAACAAGTATTATAGACAACAGAAGGTATACTATAAGTACAATGGCTGATTCTGCTATTATGTAGTTCCTTATTTCTACTACTACTGCTACTATTCTGTTACATTTTATCTACTGCTGCTTCTACGACTAGTCGTGTACCAGAAAAAAGCCGAATGTCTGATGGCGGCGGCATTTTCAAATATCATTCATACAGTTAGAGTAAAAGTTATATGCTACCCATGCCTATTTATCACTGCTACTGATTATCATTTTAAAAGAAATTTACCGAATATGATTTAGTGCAAATTTATTTATGAACAAATGGATACAATAGATATTTTATTATTAAATAATTAACTAACATACATATATGAAATGGATTCAGAGAAAAACACAACTCTGCTGGCTTATTTGAATATGTATCCTTGTTTTATTACAAAATTATTTTTGCAAAATATTCATCTATTGCGTTACGGAGTTTATAGTATTTAAAAGCTATTGTCGTTGTGTGGTATAAAAAGGAAAGTGTAATAAAAAATGGGAATAAGTTTCTATACCACCTCCACATACATATATGACTTTGAATGATGTCTTTGTCTAACACATTGTTTGCAAGGGCGCATCTTTCAGTTCTTAGACGTGATTTATACATTTGAGCCAACCTGGATCCATAGTAGCAATATTTGGGTATCTCTGGTCGGTTCATATTCCGTTGAGCTTAGCAAATTGAAATTGACTCGGCAGTGTAGATTTCGTGTGACAGGGCGTTTCATGCATTGACTGTAGAAGGTAGAAATAAAGTTGAAGATAGCGTAGCGTTACAAGGAATGGTGCGTAATCTTTCTGGAATACGAATAATGTTAAATTTTCTGACCTGTTCAGGAATTAAGGAACTTAGGAAAGTGGGTGTCAGTTTGTTTATCAGTTTGAAATTTTAGGTAAGTTTGTGTTTGTGTATTCTTGCTTTAAATGTCTCCCATCCGAATTCATCGTCATCCCATATAGTTTGTTACGAAATGGCAATTTTGCGGCATCAGTAACTATTCTTGTTGATTCTATCTGAAGCCGTTTGATTAATAAATTGTACAATTGTCCCAAATATGAAATGAATGTTATTTGTTTAATTACTAGGCGTTTTCTACTCAGGTTTTGTTTTACGTGATATTGTTAATGGGTCAGTGTTTTGGGGTTGGAGTAACTTACCAGTCATTTGCCCACTTATGAACTTTGTGTAGGTCTGTGTAAAGAGGTAGGGCATCGTTGTTTGGAGTATCTTATGTATAAAATTTAGTCATTAGCAAATAGATTCATGACGGATTGAATACCATCAACAATGTCATTAATATAGACCAGAAATAGAAGAGGGTCTAATATAGACCCCTGTTGGACACCGACTGTGACATTACTTATAGTAGAAGTTGCTCCTGATAGAGTTAAACATTGCTGACGGTTTGATATATTTTGAGATAAGCATTAAATTTATAAACAAAACAACTATTTACAAAAATTAATGACCCTAGATCTTATTCATCATCTAATACTTTTGATGTGATAACTGAGTACATATAAATGTTGTTACAAGTATATTTCAATTATTCCATGCAAATTACTTTTCGAATTTTAATGCAGCCAAACGATTCTGCATAATTATGCACTTAACATAATTTTCGTTTGATATGTGATATTAAGCATAACCAAATTTTTATCTAGTGTTATATGGGTGTAAGTATATATTGTGATTTGTTTCGAAATGAAAACTGTTGCAGAAGTTATCAATTTATTTTGGGTGTCAGAATAGCGCAGTGGTAACGCGCTCGCTTCTCACCAATACAAACCCGGTTCGATTCTCGGCCGGGGCGGGTATGTGAGAGGGTTCTGCAGTGGTCTCCCGTCTGGACACGTAGGTTTTCTTCGGGTACTCCGGTTTCCTCCTACAATAAAGACCACAAAAACGCCTCCACCCGCGCCAATGAGAGCGATTTATATAAGTTGTAAGAACTTTTTTCGCAATCGTTGTAAAATAAATAAAATTAATCTTTAAGCAGTTTATTTAATTATACGTATTTCAGATACATTAATTACTTCTTCTGGTTATACTAGAGAACATCCATGCAGTCAACACCATATTGTGATTGATGAGAAACAAATGATTCATATAACATAAACAGTTTTGTGTTAAATATAAAAAAGCATATAAATCAAATCAAATCAATATAGACATAGACATTTTACATCTGATATTGAAAAACGTAGCTTAATACACAGTCTGCAGTGATTGGCAGTGATGTTACTAGTAACTTGTTAGAAATGACGATACATTTGAAATAAAAATGTTTCTACATTGAAATTATAATCAGTAAAAATTCCACTTGGAATCCCAGTCATTTTCAAACTTTTTGAGAAATTAATATAAGCGCATTGCAAATTTTCGTTAGTTTGTTTTTATAGACATCGGGGAAATTTTTGTATGTCTTAAAATGAGGAGGTAGGTAAATTTGTTCTACATACATAAGTTTGCTTCAATAATGTTTAGAAATATTGTTGAAAATATAAATTCAGTGTTATTTTCCGATCGACTTCGCTGTACCAACATAAGCTAACAAATGACATACAGACACAGTCAATTGCTTGCCCGTTAAGAAATCATGAAGATAGTACGATTTGATCAAACTTGAATGCAAACACTTTTTCTATACACAATTTAGTACTTTCTGTCAGAGTCGAGCGTGATATCATCTACTCTCTAAACTATTTTAAAAATACATTCATATATAGAGGATATCTGATGAGTTTTCATTTTAGATAAACTTGGATTAGACGAGTCCATGCATCTTTATTATGAGAGTCTCTGGCGAGCTTAATGAAGGTTCCAGGACGATATAGAAAAAAGTTTACCTCATATAATATCAAGAACATCTCAGTTGAATTTGACCGACTTTAACTTTTATCTTTAGTTTAAAGCTGTTGATTTATTTTTTTGATTAAGTTGAACGTTAGTGGCTTGTAGAAACATTTTCGAGTCCGTTCCTTGGTTAGAATCAGTACTTGGTGTCTAATGAAAGTCAGTAGAAAGCCCCGTCATGGACTCGACTCACAATTTATTGTGTAAAAGGCGACCACTATATGCACTACACTATTTGTATTTAAAAAGGTACATTGTACCTAAGTTTTAACAACCAAGACAGGAATATGTTGAAGGTATTAAAGAACATAAAAAACTAAATCATCAATTTTTTTTTGTGTATTATGAGTAACTGTTGATATAAAGTCAATTCAATAGTTAAAAATAAAAACAATGTCATATTAATGAACGCAGATATTAGGTCTTCTCGTTTGACAGATTATTTTTTTAATTATCAGAACGCTCTAATAAAATCCATTTATTATGAAATGTCTGTTTTGTGAAACGCTTCATGTGATGTACTATTACGCGTCATTAAGACTACAATGAACCGTCACATGAAGCGGCTTACGGAACTATTAGACATGGTTAGTGCATAGAGTGTGTTAACTCCAGCGCCTAATTGTTAGAAAACACATTGCTCCTGTTGTTGAACGGAATATTGGAGGTCAAACGCGAAAAGGGGTTAAATTCCGGGGTATTACAAACCAATTATGAACACAAGTGAAACTACCTCTCTCGAAAGAGTTAGCTCCATGTTAAAAATGCTTTACAACAGATCAATGATATTGCTCAATGCTATTGTGCTATAGTAAAATGTAAGTATGTGTTCATTTGAATTTAATGATAATGTTCGGTTTATATTTTTCTGCTTACGTTTAGTATAATTACTTTTAAACAATACAATAGTAATAACACACTGTTTTTGTTTCAGTCACAGCTTAATGGTTTAGATTAAATTCGAAAACATTTCACTTCACTGCGTGGCCGCTCATGGTCGAGCATATATAGTTAGTTTACTTTGTGTTCATGGGGTCGGAATTAAGAATTTTACCCTTTCGATATGTGTATTTTGCATTTTGTTCGACACTGTGAAGAAAAATCAGTTATTATTATTTGTGATTTATTTAACGTAATATTACGCAAAATATCTTCATATAAAGACAACTAGAAATACGAGTATATTGCGTAAATATAAATACGTTTTGAAAACCATGAAATGAAAACCGAACAACTCCTTACGTTTCCCTTATTTACGTTACATTTTAGTCGGTCTGTTCGATTAGTATTTATGGTAAACAGTGAACTTTACTGTTTGGATACCGACTCGAGCTCTATTGACATAACTATTTTGAATATTGGTACGGTTTTTTCAATGGTTTGCTTATAGGTCCAATTTTCTCCTGAATGGTCTAAGTTATAGAATTCAAACTTGCAATATTTATTAACCACCACAAGATGGCTTAGCAGAACAAGGGACATAACTCTTGCTTTTTTTGCATGAATAATGGGCCTTTTTGACTTAAAAAATACTATTTCTTGGTTAAGTTTCAGAAATGGTTGGCTTTTTTATTAGAAATTGTTGTCTTTTGGTAAAGTTCTATGTTTATGTTAATCTGTTTTGTGAACCACCAGAGCTATTACTTTGAAACTTTTAACAACTTGTCACTATCATGAGATGGTTTTGTATATCAACTTACTCTAGTTTG
>JAULCC010259834.1:0-12388 GCA_032358795.1 Nuttallia obscurata | reverse complement strand
TGTATTTGTCAGAGTGTAATTGAAAGTGGCCTATAGTAATCAGAATGTAATTGAAAGTGGCCTATAGTGGTCAGAGTGTAATTGAAAGTGGCCTATAGTGGTCAGAGTGTAATTGAATGTGGCCTATAGTGGTCAGAGTGTAATTGAATGTGGCCTATAGTGGTCAGAGTGTGATTGAAAGTGGCCTATAGTGGTCAGAGTGTAATTGAATGTGGCCTATAGTTGTCAGAGTGTGATTGAAAGTGGCCTATTTGATTCCAATAAGGATCATTTAGCATTGTGTACAAGAAACACATCTACATTGACTAGTCCCAGTTGAACCAAATTTAACAATAAATTCCAATTACCATTATGTTCATTCTATTCAGTAACTATACCCCATACAAATCAGACATTACCTCTATTTATGTCTCTGTTACCTAACACTGGGGCTGAGTGTCCCATATTGTGTGCTTCAGGAGTTTTGTATGGGAAATGGTTAAAGGGCTGCTGCTGTTGCTGATTCATCTGTTGAGCCCGCTGTTGCTGTTGTTGTTCAAGGAAATGCTGCTCTTGCAGTCGTCTATAATGGTTCTGAGTCCTATACACAAGAGACACACTGTCACAAATTGTTGTTATAAAACCATGTGGTAAGCTTTTTTAAACTTTTACATACCTTAAATAAAATGGCTTAACACTTATAAGTCAGTAATGTTACGGTATTATACAAAATTTTTACATGAAAATAAAAACACACTAATTTCTACATGGCAGTTGTCCTTATATAAGCCACCACACCATACTAAAGTTGTCCAAAGTTAAAAGAATGTGCCAAACATCAGTAGCCCCAAGATAAGGCACCACATCCTAAAACAGTTGCCCCCAAAATAAGGCTCCATGCCTTACAGCAGTTGCCCTAAGATACGGCACCATGCCTTACAGCAGTTGCCCCAAGACAAGCACCATGCCTAAGAGCAGTTGCCCTTAAATAAGGCACCATGCCTTACAGCAGTTGCCCTAAAAAATGTCACCATGCCTTACAGCAGTAGCCCTCAGATAAGGCACCATGCCTTACAGCAGTTGCCCTAAGATAAGCACCATGCCTAAGAGCAGTTGGCCTTAAATAAGGCACCATGCCTTACAGCAGTTGCCCTAAAATAAGTCACCATGCCTTACAGCAGTTGCCCTAAGATACAGCACCATGTCTTACAGCAGTTGCCCTAAGATAAGCACCATGTTTTACAGCAGTTGTCCTAAGATACAGCACCATGTATTACAGCAGTTGCCCTAAGATACAGCACCATGTCTTACAGCAGATGCCCTATGATAAGGCACCATGTCTTACAGCTGTTGCCCTAAGATATGGCACTAGGTCCTTCAAGAGTTGCCCCATGATAAGGAACCACAACCGTATGCAGTTGACCCTAATTAAGGCACTATGCCCTTTAGCAATTGCAATAAGGCACCATGTCAAATGGACAATCATTTTCATTGATGGCATTTTGTAGAACATTTATTTTGTTTGTTTGTTTGTTTTGGAATTTAACATCGCTTTAACAGTATTTCAGTCATATTGCGACGTCCAGCTCATTACAGGTGGAGGAAGACCCAGGGGGACCTCGGTATACTACTTCAGGCAGAGTGCACCCAGGTAGAACCACCGACCTACCGCAAGCCAGCTGGAAGGCTTCCTCGCATGAAAAATATGAAATCCCGAGACTGGCATTCGAACCCACAGGGGTGAGGGGCTGAGAGATTGGAAGTCAATGACTATAACCACTCGGCTACAGAGTCAAATAGATAATGTCAAATGGACAATCATTTTTATTGATGGCATTTTGTAGAACATTTATAAAAACTTCTTTAATGCTTGGATACAAATCTTACAGAAACCTTCAATTGGGAAATATACAGTTACTGATCTGTGCTTGTCAACATGGATATTACCTATCCTGTTCTGCCTGAGACATTCTCCATAGCTGTTCCTGGTGCTCTATATGATCCCTATGATTGGGGTCACTTATGTTGACATCCTTGATATTATCTTCTTGTTTACTGTTGTCAGTCTTTCCAATGTCCTCAACCGGAGTTTTCCTCCCGAAACCAAACCTTAAAGCAAAAAAGCAAAATGTGAGTTTTATTTTAAAATCTTTTAAACCTTTTGCATCCACAGGCAACACACTGATATTTCTGCAAACAGCTTGAATCCAGATGAAAAGCTCATCAGGATAAAAATTGTCTGACATCCTGATTTTACTTTTTAACAGAAATTCAAGAAATATCCACTTTGATTATTGAGACAGACAGCAATATATGCTGACAAGAAGAGTTAATAAAATTTAATCATAATGATGAATTTTTACCTCAAAACAACTATAATGTCAAAACAACATAAAGATACAGATAAAGATAAAGCTGACAATGAACTGGTGTTGCAGGTTCAAGTGTCTGTGATAAATGAGTAAAATCATAATGATGCTATTGTCACCAGTCTCAGACAGATGTTTCATATGGAAAAGTTGTTAGGAGACAAACTCCTAACTGATGAGAGGCTGGTTTGTCTTATACAGATGTTTCATACGGCAAAGTTGTTAGGAGACAAACTCCTAACTGATGAGAGGCTGGTTTGTCTTATATAGATGTTTCCTACGGCAAAGTTGTTAGGAGACAAACTCCTAACTGATGAAAGGCTGGTTTGTCTTATACAGATGTTTCATAAGGAAAAGTTGTAAGGAGACAAACTCCTTATTTAGAAGATGCTGGTTTGACTCATACAGATGTTTCATATGTAAAGGTTGTTAGGAGAAAGGCTACTAATTGAGGAGATGCTGGTTTGTCTCATACAGATGTTTCATACTGAAAAGTTGTTAGGAGAAAGGCTATTAATTGAGGAGATGTTGGTTTGACTCATACAGATGTTTCATACAGAAAAGTTGTTAGGAGAAAGGCTATTAATTGAGTAGATGCTGGTTTGTCTCATACAGATGTTTCATATGGAAAGGTTGTTAGGAGACAAGCCCCTAGTTGATGAGATGCTAGTTTTTTGTTAGGATACCGTGCTTAGGTTAACTGACCTCTCATTGTATTTTCAGTATTTCTGGAAGAGGCATGATATACAAAACAAAATTTGACAGTACAAACTGTTTCAAAAGCAACAGTATCTGCTATTAAATTTACATTTCTTTTCTCTCTATATCTAATTTATTGCAACCAGTAAACTCACTTGAAAAATCCTTTGAGGCGACCACCAGATCTTTTGTTTTCTTTCCCTTTTTTCCCGCCTTTTTTCTTTCCATATGGATCATCATTGAAAGCGTCACTAATGGAGGATCTAGCTGAGTTGGTAGGGTCCCTGCCTATAGATCCCCCCTCACTGCTCTCCTCCTCCACTGAAATTCAACACACACATGTTTACAAATATTTACTTACAGGGTAAATTATCTGGGTCATAACTGTAGAACTGAGAAATGTCTTGAAATAATTCTTAGGATCTAGTTTTTTTTATCATTTTGAACCAATACAAAGTGCTTTAGACTAAAAACAAAAGCCAATTTTTAACTATCTACCCTATGACTCTACTACCAATGGAGGGTATAAGATTTTACTACCCTTGTAAAGTACATTAACAAAAATTTATATATTGTTCACAGCAGTATGCTGGTTGCACTGATAGTTCATGTAATGACAATAATTAGGAAGCGGTGAGTTGATCAGAACCCCTTTAATATTACCATGTACCTTGATGTTAAAACTAAACATTAACCCTTAAATGTCAGGCAAATGAACCAGTCAATGAAGTTACTGATAATGTTTATCAGTAAATATCAACACCATACTGACTGAAATTTGAAAATACTTTAATAGTAATTTTAATAATTTCACCTATTAAGGATAGTACAAGTGAATCTATCAACAGTTAAGTACTGATCAGGTTTGTAAAAGTCTGATTATTACACATTGAGCAACCAACTTCCTGAAAAACAATGCATTCCACAGGCTATTAGTAAAAACAAAGTGCAACCAATTTAAAACCAAAAGTTTTTGAAGTGACAGTTACAGAAATATACTGGCTTTAATGCACAAATCCAGAGGAAATTGCCACCATATTAGTTATCTACTGACTAGTGTATACAATACTCCCAGACCCTGTAGTATCTGTGTCTATACCTGGAGCAGCATACATCTCTACTGGTAGGTAATATATTGTATCACTGGCTGTTTGTACTTGATTTAAGTACTGGGATTGTTGTAATATTAGTGTGTACACTTGAGTCTAGTTCAACATGGCTAAATCTCTAGGGTAATATAAAGACTGAATCGTTAACAATAGAGTATTTTCCCCAAAAACAAGAGGTTTTAAGTAGCTGCTCCAGTGCAAATCTTGGTCTAGGATAACTCTTGTTAAGTTGTGTGATATTGGAGATATGTTAATTATCATACTGAAGGCTAATGAAAATGTTGAGAGAGAGAGTGCTCCTAAAACTTATGTTAATGGCTCTCACATTAAAAGGTAAGAAAATTATGTATATACTGAATATATATATCCAGATTAACCAGAACCTTAGGTATTGTAGGAAATGCCTTGAGGGATGATCAAAAAGTTATGATTTTATGATAACTGCTACAATGTCTGAAGTAGTAAAGCTACAAACTTCAACAGAGTTTTGTTAAATGTGTAGCATTTATGTGGTAAAAATATTAAACTTTTCAATCATCCCTTATTCTTGGTGTTTATGAAATAACCAGAAATCCAGAGAATCTTTATCAGACTACAGGCTGTTATTTCCTGAGAATGATGTAGAAGTAGCAGTTAAAGCTAAACACAATTATTTCTGTATTCTTAAAACAGCTATGTCCAGCACTTAAAAGATTCCAAGAACACAGCCACTCTCCCTAAGCTCACTGTGTATCCAGTAAATTCTATTATATATATAGGACTTTTGAATTTTTTATTACAGTATATTTTACAATACCTATCAAACAAACGCAGCATTTTCATTAACTTCGTGCATTTCAGTGAAACAAAATTGCAAAAGAATAGATTTGAAAATACTTATCTTAAATAAAACTTTAATAATAATATAATATTATAAAATAAATAAAAATAAATGAATAAATAAAAAAAAAAATCTCATACTTGAAGTAAAAATGTATTTTAATAGGAACATTTCCATCCTGGCAAACACCTTCATGCAAACCAGTTCAAGCAACAACATGCCAACTGTAAAATTGTGACAATCTACATATGTTACTGCTAGATGCTACAACATAAATGTTTGTTTGGATGCAAAAAATTCTGGCTGTAAAGTTTTACATCATATACATTCTGACAACACAAATATTTTCGTGACAATGATCACCAGAATAGTACTGATCTTCATTTCAGCTTATGTCATTTTCTACAGTTATTGTAACGTTAGAAAACTAACAACAAATGAAACTGTAACATTCCATTCAACTGAACAATAATGTAATAACAGAACTCAACAAAACGAAACTGTAACATTCCATTCAACTGTACAATAATGTAATAACAGAACTCAACAAAACGAAACTGTAGGACCTGTTCTTGATACCTTGAGTCTGACCAAAGAGAAAATCTAGAGACTTGCATACATCATGCCGAAAATACACAGAGGAGAGGGAGCGAATAATATTACCAGAATGACTTCTCCGCACTTTCGATTGTTTTTCCTCAGCTTGCTCTAGATGATTTTTTAGAAAAAAAATATCAATATTGTTCAGTCTAACAATGGTTTAGGCTAATGTTAACATATCTACATCTCTATGCCAAACCATTATATAGCAATATATTAGAAATGGAGCTCTATAACATATTCAAATTGAAACAGTTAACCTATTATCTCGAGTTAATTCAGAGTTTGTCATATTTCTTGGGAAAATCAGTATCTATCTCTTCAGTTAGAAATAGAGAAGAAGAATATATCAATGAAGAAATAATTATTCTCCAATAGAACTGCAAATAACGTAGCAGTTAAGAAAATCAAAACCAAACTTCTACATCCCATCATTTACATTATTTTATTTGTTATTAAATTTATAACAGTATTACTACTTTTAACAGAAATGTATATGTAAAGAGAAATTATAGAAGCCGATATCAATATGAGTAAAAAATGAATATGACAAATTAAGCTATGGAATAAAATAAATATGACAAATTAAGCTATGGAATGCACATTTTCCTGGAAAAAGTCTTCTGGTCAAGGATAACAACTATTTTTTTGTAAAACATCAATGCTGAAATAGTTGCCTTTAACACCAATATATATAGCATTAATGATATGTTGTATAATATGAAGAAGTGGTGTATTTCAGTTTTATGTCATTCCATGCAGTTATGTGAGTGTGGGACATGTTATAAACCTCTGTGACTGGTCCATGTATTATAAGATCCCAGCAGGATGTATCTCAGACAGACCTGGGAGGAAGCATTTCAAAAGAGTGGCCTCATTGATCAGAAAGGATATGAGATTTTTCAGGAATCCACTTGGAAGAATAGGGCTTTATTTAATAACCATTAAATTATTGCAGAATAGGCACTGACAGAATTACAACTAGAAACTTCTAGTTGTATTTGGTATTGTGCCATCATGTTACAGTCAGCATTTCAACAAACTGCAATTTATATCACACATCACTTTTAGTAATCCTGTCGTAATTTTTATTTTTCAAACACAAACTACTTACGTGGATCCATATCAAGGCGAGGAACTGGGTCATATGACCTATCTACAGCAGCACGGAAACTCTCATTACCTCCTCGGCGTCTTGCCATTCTAGGCTGAGGAGAAGCCTCATCTTCATCAAAACTTACACTTACATCTGCATCATGCATTGTGGTAAGGTTTTCTAAAGAACTGAACCTCTTCAGGTTGGACTGAACTCCTGAGCTTTTGGCTGTAAACAAACAAAATAACTAGAATTAAACATAAAACATTTGTATCTACAAACTTGAGATGTAGTCAGGGTCACACTGAAATGTTTATAATTGGCAATAATTCTAGTCACCCTTATGATCATCTATTGATATTAAATTAACAGTTTAGTTGAAGTAAAATGACAGGATAATGAAATCTTGTACAGTAAACAGTATAAATCATCAGTTTTGACTCAAGTACATATCATTATTCTCATGGAGCCAATTTAAATAACTTTTGAGTCATGCTTAGAATGTTTGTTTTGAAAGAATGCATCTTTACTCTAGTCAGAAACACACATATGGATTCTGCGGATGCTACTGATGGCTTGTCCATATCTTTCCCTCTATCCGTAATGGTCCATATTGCATTAGCAGAGTCTGTAACTGCGGTATATGTGGTAACTGTGTATCATATCCGCAGGGTCCCACAGGGTCTGTTTCCAAATTTTGAAAAGTTTCAAAATTCAGGTGAAAACGAATTAACCGTAATGATAAGTAACTGAAGCTAACGGAAGGCATTTATCTGGTGTTAATTCATCAATAAAACAGTCCCACAATGTGTATGTCTGACTAGAGAATTAGCATTATCAGTATATACTATAAATATAAGTATTCTCAATAAGTTTATCATATTTATTTCAAAACTAATAACTGTTTGTAAAGTCATCACAGCAAAAAAACATTTAATATCACTCCAAACTTTGGAACAAGATATTGTGACTGTGTTCAATTTAATAAATACTGAAGCCATAGATTGTACTTTATATTTATAAGTTTGATGACACCTGCATTTCATCTAATTTTAACCTTAAGTCGTTTTTCCTCCCACAATTATGTCTATATGATATAAAATATAATTTGTGTCCAAATTTATAAAACTATAGGACTTATTCTCATACTCAGAAATGAGTGACTGTGATTGGCTGAAATAAGTCGATGATAAATTTTGACCAATGAAACACATGAAACATATGGAGTGAGAATAATCATAAAAATATTTTAAGACACTTATAGTATTCATCATCAACTGGGAATAACAGGTACATCATTAATACTAATTTTCTATTTAAAAACTTTTATATTTGCTAGAACTATAATACAATACAGACTAGTAACATCAGCCAATAAGTTCCTACAAATATTTTCTTATGTACTGACATGATAAATAAAACTGAAAAAAAAATGTTTGTTCTTCTCCAGCTTAGGATTTAAGCATATTTTTGATCATTCCAAATTTGTAATATAGACTGAGTATCTATGTAGTAAATAAAACATTACTGTTGAAATCATTGAGATATGCATGTCTGTTAAAATAAACAAGGCAAATATCACGAGTAAGTAATTATTTAACAACACAAAAAGAGTTGAATTTTGTGTGTGTCTTCTGGTTGACATTGGCTATAAATACTGTTGCCATGTCAACCTTTGGTAGTGTGCTGTAACAGTGAATACACATCTAACTCATAAAACACTCACACAAAACCTTCCAATTGACTATTATATTTGAACTCCAATATGTAGAACCAAATCTAATGTAAAAATCTAAGCATTATGATTTGGCAAGTAAATATCATTTGAAATGGCTTAAATTAGATGTTTATCTTAAAACAAGAAAATATAGAAATCAGCTCTATGTCCAACAAAAATACAAGCCAACAGTTTATTTATTCATAGATCCAGTACAGATTTCTAAATAGAAAACTATGTTATAAACTGTAATATTTTCCATTACCATATAATATAAATAAGTCAGATTTATTATAAGTCAAGTGTTTCTCTGCCATGTTAGTTGAAGTATGTTTGACTACAGAAAAACGATACAATAATTAATACTAGTCACCATAATGAGGGGAAATAAGTCTCACTACAAAAAATATTATCAATAACATGATTAATCTGTCACAATTTCTTAATCTGTAATTTAACTATCTTGATTAAAAAAGAAGAAACATAAAGGCATGGTTGGCATTCAGAGGTATTGTCAGTTTTCAAGGCTGAAACACTAATTGTACTACAACAAAATAATCAGTATAGCCAGGGCTTGTTTTTCTTTTCATCAGGGCACTCATAAAGGTTCTTTAAAATTCACACAGTTTCCTGATAGACTTTTTATAATGAAATACAGACAAATTTTACGTAGCATTAAACTTTTTCCTTAATGATATAATGTAACTTCCCTTTGATCAGAAAACAAGCCCTGGTTATAACATCTTACACCAAGAAACTAGATCTATGAAGGCAATGTATTCTTGATAATATCACTGAGCCTGATTTTCTGCTCTGTCAGGATTAGCTATTTCATAATACATCCCATTACTTTTCATGACTTATTGGCCTTGAAAGTTGTATTGCAAGCAATTAGTAATAAATGTGTCAACTTAATATAATAAGTGGATTGAGTTCATCCTCTAATATTTTTCCTTGCAATAGTATGTTTTTTCTTCTTTTAGTTAAGTAACAAGGGTTATTACTTCTTCAGATGAATACACAGAATTATTAATTGAATAATTATCACATAACATATATGTTTGTAAATTGTATTTCTATTTATGTAACCAGGAGCGGATGGGTTCATGTTATTGACTAAACAAAATATCTTCTACTTCTTCTTCAGTTAGTAAGGTGAGTTTGGTTGTACCCTAAACAGAGACAAACTTAGAACTTTTAATAAACAGCAGCAGAATAAACTAATGGTACATTTTACATCTACCTGTATATTATGTAATGAACATGAATCAGACATTAAGTACCATAAATAGCTATATTAACTGGTTTATATTCTCTTTTTTTCACAAAGGAAAACATTGAACAAATTTATGATCTTCCTGTTGTATTAAACATTTCAGTCAGGGTTGAGAAGAAAATTTGCTTTCAACTTCCTTTGACACTGTCATTTCTCTTTATGAAGAACTGAATTTTACAACATCATAGCCTGTATCAAAACATTCCCAAACATAAAAATATGTAGTTAGAAAAAAATGAAATGTCAAAGGATTTTCTGTGTTCCATATGTCACCAGAGACGTTTGTACCAAAATAACAAAAGCTGCAATTGCTATAAATCTATTCTAATGGTTTACAGAGTGGTTGGCCACAAAGTACAGAGACATTCTGCATGGAGTCGTTAAATGACAAACTTTATCAGAGGTTAACTTGTTGAATGTATGTACATCAAGGGCATGATAATCTGCTAAATTAGGTTGTCATGGAAGCTACAGACTAATAAACCTTTGGTGTAATAGTTTATCAGGAGCTGTATGTGCTCAAGTTAAATAGTCAAAGGGTCTTTTACTGGTAAGCTGTAGCATTTCTAGCAGCTGATAGCAATCACTTAGAGATGTGAACAGATGGTCTGTGTGACATATCAGTGTGGAGAAAACATGGTATATTCTCAAATTACCAAAGTCAAAAAATATGTATATTTTTAACTAATCTAAATGCATTATATATATTACTTAAAAAAATAATTTTTGAATTTTTGAACACAGCACTAAGACAAAATACACACAGTCATTTTATAAATCCAGGACACTGGTGAGAGTATCACAGTTGTATTTCCTTCTTTATTACATACATCAAAACTACTCTGAACCCTCGAAGTACTGCTTATTATATTTATCTTTTATCTGATTACATT
The DNA here is from genome assembly GCA_032358795.1 of Nuttallia obscurata. Lineage (NCBI taxonomy): Eukaryota > Metazoa > Mollusca > Bivalvia > Cardiida > Psammobiidae > Nuttallia > Nuttallia obscurata. The sequence continues at coordinate 1,830 of JAULCC010259834.1, read as the reverse complement.
CTACACACAATTCTACACACAAAAAGATAACAAGAAAAACACCAATGTTGAAACAGAATGATGAGCTTTAACTTTTATATTTCCTGGTCTACCTTTAGAATTGTTTCACATTTGCCAAACATTGTTAATCAAAAGCATCATGTTTAAATATTGCACTGCCTGACTTTTTTGAAGACAGTTGTTTATCCCTGGTGATAATGTGTTGAAACAAACGTGCGTTTAGTTGAACAGTCAGGATAAATAATGTCTAATCTAGGAATCTATGTCAAACTGCATGCAAACAGCTCAAAGACTAGCCACCATGTAAGTCTACTAAAGCAAATAACTATATCAAACCACTTCAAGCAGACAAATTAAGGTTATCACAACACAAAATTTCAAAAGGTTTGAACACAACCAGGAAAAAAAGGAGACCACCTATACATACACAAGTTTAATTTATCACGTGCAGTCAGCTGAGAGTTAATATTGCTGTTGGATCTACTCAGAAGGGACTCTGCAGATCCCGCACGGATCAGCCTTCCATAGCTTCCAGACTGTTGCACAGAACGCTGTAAACCTGTCAAGTATGAGCAAACAAAATGGCCTTCACAACTCACCAATTCTAATCATATACAACTCTTAACCTCTATTTAAGATTATCCTGTAGTTGTATCTCTTTCTGTAAATTACAGGAACATTTTGTCTCTTTATTTCTCTAAAGTTTTGTCAATGTTATCAAGTAATCAATCAAATTTGAAAAAGGCATAATATTTAGGACTCCTCAAAAAATTTCCAGCACCTCTCAGTGCCAACAAGGCTTCTCTCACAGTAAGTGCCAAGAGAGCATCTCCTTTCACAATGCCAAGAATTATAGGCAATACATGCTAGTTATCTTTATCTGCAGATGCAATAATTATTGACTTTAGCCTTCAAATTAATTTAAAGACAAACATAATGCAGCTACATCTTATGTACACATACATCATTATTACATCAACACACATAAACATAAGTGTTTGTTTTCACTTTCATAATCACCCAATCTAAAATTTAAAGGGCAATGTAAAGTGCATGGTAATCTCATACGTCTAAATTAGTTCTTCAATCTATAAAGCATAGAACATGTTTGTTAATATCCATAGCACTAAATTATAGTAATCTGATTTCTAGTGTAAAAAAAGTCCACACAACTCGGCATACTAATACTCAGCTGTATTAAAATGTTCAAACATGTATATAGCCTAGTGCAAACCAACAAACCTGATAGTCACAGTTCTGTTTTAACATATGCTTACAATTTGGAATACAGTTATCAAAATGGAATAATGTATTGTTAATTAAAACTCCCTCTATTCACAGTTACCTCTGTTGACAAATACCTCAATAGTTTTCGACTTTGAAGCCAGCAACAAATATATATTATATATATATTTATAACAGAAATTACGGCGCCAGCATGATATAATGCAATTACATATTTTGCAATATTCATGGGTTGATATTCACTAGAGATTATTGTGATATATATGACGTCACAATATTTGTGTCCTAGTCTGGCCCTATGAAATTCTTTAAGGCACATGGACAAACTGGAAACCATGATGACGTCACTTCAGCAACGTCATCAGATGGTGTTAAAATTAGCATTTGCATATAGAGAAGTTTGTGTATTCATTTGATACCTTTACCTGTTTTAAGTCATTATGTTATAAATAGAATCTTGCATTTGTGCTCATGAATGATTGGATTTATAAAATTTGTCTTTTGAAAATGATAAAAACTCGACAAGTCTCGTTTTTATCGTTTTCAAAAAACTCATTTTATGAATCCAATCATTCATGAACACTC
>JAULCC010259833.1:0-20361 GCA_032358795.1 Nuttallia obscurata | reverse complement strand
TCCAGTCAGTGGTTCAGGAGAAGAAGTCATTCAAAGGAAAAGTTAACGACGGACGGACGGACGGACAGACGGACGGATGGACGACGGACGGTGAGTGATCAGAATAGCTCACCTTGAGCTTTCAGCTCAGGTGATCTAAAAAATATGAACAGAAAAAACTATAAGAATTGAACGGAAGCGGCATTCCGTGAAAGAATACCTTTAAGGGTTTGAAAGGAATTACATATCAATGCAAGACAAAGTATAGTGAAAAACGCTTCGATGTCAACATTACTCCAGTAGGGTACTTGGAATATTATCTAGAGACGTATTGTAACTAGGGTAACTAGCGTGCAGGAAGAAGTAAACTAGAATTGTGTCCATATCACATAGATGTCACCATATTGCAAAATTTTGCTATCAATGAGTTTAAACCATTTTCACTTAACAATTTAGTGACGTCCTATCAATTCATGCAAAAGCATAAGTTGCCCATATTTCTTTCTCTATGGTCATCTACACGTCAAGGTTGTATATTTATCTGTGAAAGTTTGAAGCAAATACTTACAAAGTGTATGGGGAGTTAGGCCAAAAAGTCTTGTGCTCCATATCTTATATATTAAAAAAAGACAAACGGTCATAATTTATGTAAAAGTATTTGCAGCCAAAATTCCTTTCTAGTAGATGTTATTCTATTAGTCGTATCTGTGAACGTTTGCAACAAATACTTACAATAATGCTGGGGGAGTTGGACACACAAGTTTTCGGGACGTTCGAAAGGACGGGCGTCCAAAAGCAACTCACGTTACAAAGATGGGGGCATTAAAAGGGGGCATGACCAACAAGATTTAGTGAACTCGTTCCAATTTTCAACATAACTACAGCAAGATACCTGGGATATTGCCGAGAGAAGGAATTCATATCCGAATGTATTGCATCTGGTTTAACAAGCATATATGGTGTGTATGGACATTTCCAAGTTGTAGGTTATAAAGAGGACATTCTACAAGAGCAGCAAATGTAATTTGTACAAAACCTTCTATTAAACTGCGGACCAAACATGGCCATTTTGACAGATACCAGCCAAACACTGAACAATGGTGTGGGTGATAGCTTCAAATGTCAAACAGGTTTTTGTTTAATGACTAGACACGAAGCCATTACTAGTACGACTGTCCAACTGATTAAATAAGGGGCTAAACAGTATTAATCTTAGGGCCAATTTGCCAACAGAAATAAGCAATAAAATCTCAACCATGTTTTTTAAAATTGTGAATGGAAATTCTCCTTCATACATGAATGAAAATTTTGTTCCTGTTATAGATATTAATTCGTATTCCACTAGGCAAACATGTATAATTTTAGGATTCCCAAGTGCTTCTGAAAACATATATAATGTGACATTTTTTTACACTGTTATCAATGACTGGAAGTCTTTGTCTGGTATCATAAGATTGAAAAAAATTCCTTCTTTAAAAGTTCTGTTAAAACTTATTTGTTGGACACAACTAAAACACTTCAAGTCATTTGCACTAGTTGACGAGCTATATTGTACGAGTCAGTTGCCTTAAATCCAAATTCAATTCATAACTATATATACAGAAAACAGACATATTATAGAAACTATATAGTTTCCAAAATCTTCAATGTTTTTTGTTTCAGTAATTTTTTTATTTGTAATGTATATTTCTAGAAAGTATAATTAAACGAGGACCTCATTGGACTTAAGCCTTCAGGCTATATGGGCTATCTTTGGTTATTATGCACTACTATATACACTCATGTCGTATTGACTTATTCTATTTAACCTTTCCACCTAAACCACAATTTACCATAGCTTCAATAAACGGTCCGTCTGTTTATATAGTATATTCTCTTGGCGATACATGTTTTATTTAGTTACTATAATCATTCCAAAACTGCAATATTCTATAGCATTCTGTGAAACGATATTGACTGATAAAATTACCTTTTATTAACTTATTTACTAAGATTTTTATTTGTGTATTTTATGCAACATGTTGTATGTGTGTTTTAACCTGAATAAACATTAATCGATCATGTGAATTTTATTCAAATTCTATTTTATCAATTATTTGTAATCGATAGATCGTTTTAGATTCGTTTTGTTTATTTCTTATATATAGGTTATTAGGAGTTTAACACCACTTTTAACAGCATTTCAGTCATATCACGACGTACAGCTCATTACAGGTGGGGGAAGACCCCGGGGGACCTCTGCACACTATTTCAGGCATAGAGTGCACCCAGGTAGAACCACTAACCTACCACTTCCTCTACGCACCCCCTTTGAAATTTATAGATAATGCAGCACAATTTCAGATATAAGTAAACCAAATTTACACTGGTCTGGATTTTTAGACATTCAAGATAATCAAATAACAAAATCATACCATATGTATAGAAACAATTTTATTGTTTTCTATTATAATAAAACCTGCCATAACAGTTCAATATAAGCTGTCCAGCAGTGTAACTCACATTTATAACAGACATTACTACTTCAGTATATTAAAACAACCATTTAGCTAACTTTTTTTTCAAAAGACTCATTTTAAACCTGCCCAGCTATTCCTGACACAAGAGGTTTTCTAATATTGTATTTGGTCATTACCAGTTGGAAAGGAAACAAGAAGCCTAGATCTAGATTGTATACCATAGAACATGCTGTCGTGTCAAAATTATCACATCTGCACATGATGCATTTTAATAATTGAAATTTTAATAAAAAAAGAGGCATTTTTTCAGCAAATCAAAGGTCACATGTATCATGCAAACACCAGAACATTTGTAATGCATTCTTTTGTTAGACTATTTGATTTAATTTAAAATGAACTTTTTGCCTATAGAGTGTGACATATAGTATTCAAGATGACCCATGAAAGAGTAGAATACTGTTTTTATTAATTATGCATAAATAATTAACCAATACTGGCACAATTCAAAGCAGTATATTTTTGAAACATTAATAAACTAAAACTTTGAAAGCTTGACTGGTGAAAAAGAGCCATATTTTGGAATGGGCATATGGCAATTATAAATATATTGTAGAATGTTTTCAAAATAAACTTAGGTTGATCAAAATATTAAAATAATGACAAGCCGTCTATCAAAGACTGAAAATATATTCCTATTGGCAGGAAAATAGGCAGAAAATACTGAATATTAACATTTTAATACTAAATACTTCTATGTTAGAATTATTGTAGAGTTAACTTAGACACGTAAGACTCTCTCTTAGTGATGTCCCCTTTTATAAAAACTATAAGAATCCATTAGCAGGTTACTTTAGAATTGTTGTCTTCAAACACTCATAACAACAAACCCCCCAAAAGGGAAAATTCAACCAACCAACAGCCTTAGACTTGAAATTGGCAAAAAAAGGATACATGCTCAAAGCTTTAAAAAGCCTTGATGACAATATTCCTATATGCTAACATGCTATAGTAACTTAAAAGCTTTCTCTCATAACAGAAAGGACACCTTGAAGTCACCTTAGTATGTAAAAACTACAATTTTAAATCAATCACCGCCTTTTCATCTGATCAACAAACCATCGTCTAGTTTCAATAAACCAAGCAAATTAGCACATATACAATTTTTTTCACACATTTAATAAACCCTCAAACAAAGATTGTATTGCACACCAGTTTATATGTCCTCTGTGCCACCAGTAACCAGGAAATGACACACAGTCCAATAGCAAACACTAAATAGCTCTCTTTAGAAAAATAGTAATCTATAATCATTTGATTAACTGATGTCTTTAACATGTTCGAGATTTAAAAAATTCAGACCAAAAGTTGCTCTACAGTGCTTTGTAAGCTAATGTTCAAATATATAGATCGATAGATAGACAGAAAGAGAAAGAAAATAGATGAGTTTTAGAATGCCAGAAAAAGAATAAGATATACATATAATATACTCTCAATCACCTCAAAAAGTGATTCTGTAGATACTAGATTGTTGGTATCAAGCAAATATCTCTAAAACTGTAAATCAGTTTGTACAATAAAAGAAATTATTATATATCAAAAGTAGTTAAAATTTGGCAATTGTTTATTTGAACATTATATTTTTTGGAGCAATTGCTTGAAAACATTTTCACCTACAAAACCCTTTTTTCATTTGCATCAAATTTATTATATGTATCAAAATCAATTTTATCTGGCTCCTGTTAAGAGCAAAGACCTTTTAAAACAGTGAGATTGTTTTCATGCACAAAATGATGAATAGATATTTAAGGAAGAAATTAAAAGACTTTCTCACACAATCCTCTCTCTCATTGTTCAGTGTGTTATCACAAACATCAAAATTATCACAGATGTTCCTATAGCAAAAATTTGTTTTAACAAATGCAATATAAATGAATCAAATTTCTCTGTTCCTAACATATACAAGAAATGAAAAGATCATGGCAAAAACAGTTTGTTATGTGATCAAAGATTTAACCTGGTAGAAAAAATGACAAACAATAATGACAGTTTTAGAATGTGTTTGCCATATGGCCAAAAGCGAGTAGACTCACGCCAAATAAGCCCTAATTATGTCAAAACTGTCTTAAATTGCCTCATTTACTGATATCAGACGTATTTCCTGATAGTTTCATAACGCTACAAAGTTATTTATTCCCAACTTAGAAAATCTACTTAAAATCAGTAAATTCCCTTAAACAGCCAGCCCCTGAAACTACTTTTTCTTGCAGTATCCTGTTAAGTTTCCTTCTTTTTTAACTTTTCCCCCATATATAGCAAGCATTCATATATGTTATTTAGCAAAAATTTGACTGGCAAAATTTTTCTAATGAAAATTGCAAAGAATATTCATATTCAACCAATTTCATTTGTGCTTATGAAACTTTATTTAAGCATATCTGAGGGGCAAAATCTCTCATGCTGCATTGATACTGTTTCTATGAAAATTTGATAAAAAAAAATCAGCCAGTCATAGATTCCTAGGAATAAGTCCTTGCTAAAGTTTTAACAAATTTTGGTCTTTCATCAAAACTTCCTGATATAAACAAAAAAAATGAGTCCCCCCACTCCCCATTAATACTTTTATTTCAACAATTGTCCATGTTATCAACCATTTGTTGTACAACACTCCAATTCAAATTAGGAAACGATTCAGGATTATCAACCTGGCTTGGATCTAAGCCATAATCAATTAATATCTTGGATAAATTTTGATTACTTAAGCTTGAATTACTGTCAGGTGATCCATTAAGTCTAAGCTTATCTGGTGATATGAACGGAAGTTCATTTAAATCTAACAATGAAACATTGGGACTATCGCTTAATGGAGATGTTCCATGAGCAGAGTTTTTTCTCGAATCTGATATATCTGGTGACAGACCAAGCTCTTTTCTATCCACCAGTGTGTCCAGGAAACTGCCATCAAACAAACTATTATTTCTTAATGGCGTGAGTCCTTGTATGGGAGATGGCAGCTGGGATAAAGTTGGACTGCTTGTCTTCAAGGGAGTTGATGTTGTTAACATATCAATTTCCTTTTCTAGGTTCGATATAAACCTTGTGCCATCATCCTCTTCATCTGAGCTCTCATTTAACAGTGTTCGTTCCTTCTGTTGTAGTTTCCGTCGTTTTGACCCAGTAAGCTTTGGCTTTAATTCCTCCTTGTACATAACTGGCCTCGGAAGACTTGGCTTGTCCCGAGGTCTTTTGGACTTTGATCTAGTGCCTGTCAATTCACTTGAGCTGGCAATGTCATTTGAACTGGCGAGATCGCTATCTACAGATGAGGCAGTGTCAATACTCTGACTGTCCAGCCAAGCTTGTTTGACAATATTCAGGTGTGGTTTTTTAGTATAGATATGTTCTTTACTAATGTTTGACTCTAGCTGCTCAGTTGGCACGGGACTTGAACATGACATTTGTATGGAGGCAACAGCTGCAGACACTACAAATAAAAACAAAAGGGTATTTCAAAATAGAAGTGATAGAATTAGTTTGTAAAACGAGAGACCCATGAGGGCATGTATTCTAATGGTTTAGTGTATCTAGTCAATTTCTGTCTTCAGTTGCAAAACATCAAGAAATTTCTGAGATATGGACTGTAATGTAGTTGCACACAAAACCTTAATCATAATATACAATAATAAAGGGTTATAATTAGTATTATTTTACACATATATATATAATGATGGTAATCTACTTTGATTATTTAGATAGATGTGATAGTTTGGAAGCCTTGTGTAAAGTTTCAAAACAATACATCAAATAGTTGCTGAGTTATAAGACGCTCTAGTAAATACTGTTCAAAAGCTCAATTATAGCAATTCTTACTACTTAATACTTATAAACAAGAGTGCTGTGGTCGCACAAAATACACCCATCACTGGAAACTTGACAACTAAAGTTATCATTTGAAACTACATTTATTCAAAAATCTAGATCCAAAAAAGGGGCATTGCAGAAAAAAAATCAAACTGGACCCAAAATCCTGTACGATAAAAAAAGCCAATCATGAAATTTGGTTGGCATGAGTCAACCACCCCTAAAGATATCGTCAATTTATTCAACAATCTAAGTCAAAAAAGGGGCATAACTCCAGAAGAAAAAAAATCAAACCAGACACAATCACAATAGAGTTCTTCCCTGTATGCTAATAAAGGTAATTGTGAAGTTTGGTTGACCTTGGTCATGCAGAACTGAAGTTATCATCCGGAAACCACCATTTTTCAATAATCTAAGTCCATAAAGGGGCATAACTCCATCAAAAATAATCAAACTGGACCCAAAATCTATAGGCTTCTTTCCAATATGCTAGTAAAGCTAATTCTGAAGTTTGGTTTACCTAGGTCAAGCAGAACCTAAGTGTTCATCCGGAAACCCCCATTTTTCAATAATCTAAGTCCATAAAGGGGAATAACTCCAGGAAAAATAATCAAACCGGATGCAAAATCAATAGGCTTCTTCATTGTAAGCTAATGAAGCTAATTATTAAGTTTAGTTGACCTAGGTCAAGCAGAACTTAAGTTATCATCCGGAAACCCCTATTTTTCAATTATTTAAGTCCATAAAGGGGCATAACTCCAGGAAAATTAATAGGACCCAAAATCAATAGGCTTCTTCCCTGTATGATAAAGAAGTAAATTGTAAAATTTGGTTGACAAACATCAAGCAGAACTGAAGAAATTGTCCAGAAACCATTTTGGGCCGCCCCGCCTGCACGCCGCAGGGTTTCACATAATACTACTATCTTTCAGATGGGCGTATAAAAAATCCTTCTTATAGCGCCATAATCCAGTCATGCATAGGCTCATATGTCTGGTCTTTAATGGAACCGAGAGTTTCTGAATGTCTGTCTACTGTATAAGTTTGGTAAATATTGGTTAATAACTGAAGGTGCTATCATGTTGACAAGCTCAATTACAGCAACTTTTCAAGTACAAAAGGGCCATTATCCATTTATGCATGATCAGATCTGGGTGGTATTCGAAAGGAACCAAACTCTTATTAACTACTTTCAATGTTTGATGAATATCAGACAAGCAATCTAGACTCCGCTCTATTGTGTCCACAAGCTTTATTAAACAATGTTTGTCAATATCAAGGGCCATAATCCAGTCAGGCATGGAAGAAAAGGTTGGTATTTGAAAAGAATCAAGCTCTCATGGATATCTAACTACATTTTAGGTTTGATGTAGATTCAATAGAAAATTAAAACTTTATCGTGACACTCTGACAACGAACACCACGCCATAGCATATGTCCTTGTGGCATTTGGCCAGTCGAGCTAAAAATGATATTAATATACATGTCTACACACAGTCTTCTTAAATACTACATTAGAGAAACTCTACTACTAGACTTGCTCTTCTGTTCAATCCATAACTTATGTGAAATATTCTATGTTGTACCTTTCTGAAATAAAAATGTTTAAACAAAATACTACAGAATATTTTATATAAGCAGATCTATCTAGCCAGTGTTCACATGTAGCATTTTTAACATACCAAAGAGTAATAATTATTTTAATTATAGCAAGGTACATTTAAAAGCCTTACAAGTAAATAAATGAGGCATGAGACTTCACTACAAATTTTGAAGTTTGACTAAACTGAGGATCAAACCCACAACCTCCTGCATAGAAAGCAGCCACTCTTTCATTGAGCATTCTGTAGACAGTGGTATTGGTAAATAAATGTGTTCAATTCTGACAGTAAACATACCATAAGATTTTAGTGTTTCAGCCTAGGCTGATATATGTTTTTTGAATGCCAAAAAAGAATTTTAACTGGTATCTTAATATTTAAAGACTTTTTGTTCTTTTACACAAGGTAAACAAATGGATCTAGTTGCAGGTAACCCGTAAAATAAGTTGTAAATGTTCCGGTTTACCTACTCTGTAAACAACACGGTTACAGACCTACCTAAAATGGAAATGGTATATGCCTTGTTTTTTGTACATTTCAAAAGTGCCCTTTAAATGAAAAGCACCTTGCCTTTTTTTTTATTTCTATGGAAACACCAAGTGCTAGAAATTTTGGAGATGATGTTGGTGTTGTTGATTGTTCAGGAGACCTAAACTGATCTAGAGTAAAATGTAAAATATGTCAGTGTACATTTTAATGACTTACTTTCTGTGATTCCTGGGCTGGGACATGCTGATGAGACCTGAGATCCTGGGTTGGATAAGCTTACTAAGACGGGGCCTTGTCCACATTGCCCGGTCATACTAATACCTGGGTTTACCCCACTAATTGGGATAAGAGCATATGCTTGAGGCGTGCTGTAGGGAGATGGGCGTGGCAGTATTGGGGGTGGACCTGAAATAACAAATAAATATGAATGCTCATCAAGTAATACAAATTTGTATTACAATTCTATGTGAACTAGTAAATAATAAATATTAAATGATAACTTTGCCTTCTTAACAATTTTCTTATACATGAACTGAAGAATAAGAGGACCATGATGGTCCTGTAATTCCTCACCTTAAGTTCGCACATACAAATTAAAGAACCCTATACAGGTTCATTTTGTGAAGCATGGCTTGAAGAAATTTGACAAAGGGTCGCCTAAGGTACATTTCTGTGACATTGTTTTGAAATCAGGCTTGCAATTACTGTGGTGATAATTTTCAAAGTCTTTCATATGGTCATATAGTGAAAAGTAGCCCTGCCCCACTGGCTGCCATGTTTTTTTGCTAATCAACAAGACATGAAGGGATTTGATAAAGGTCCTTCTAAGGATTATTTCTGTAAAATGATACTGAAATTAGGCTGGTAGTTTCTGAGAAGATTTTAAAAGTTTTCCATACAGTCTTAGAGTGAAAATGAGCCATGCCACCTGGCGGCCATGTTTTTTTTTTAATCAACAAGACTTGAAGGAATTTGATAAAGATCAATATATAAGGATCATTTCTGTGAAATAAGACTGAAATTTGGCTAGCAGTTTCTGAGATTTTAAAAGTTTTCCATAAAGTCTTATAGTAAAAATAAGCCCCGCCCTCTTGCAGCCATGTAACAAATGAGAGTAAGCTGATATACAAAACTATCTCTTGATAGTGACAAATTGTTAAAATTTCTAAGTAATAGCTCTGATGGTTCACAAAACAGATTAACATAAGCACAAAACTTTAATTAAAAACAACAATTACTGATAAAAAAAGCCAACAATTCCTGAAACTTAACCAAGAAATAGTATTTGTTAGGTCGAAAAAGGCCCATTATTCATGCGAAAAACAGCAAGAGTTATGTCCCTTGTTCTGCGAAGCCATATTGTGATGGTAAATAAGTGTTGCAAGTTTGATTTCAATAACTTAGACAATTCAGGAGAAAATTGGACCAAATCATATCCAAAAATCTAAACGATTTTAAGTCCAAAAAGGCCCAGAATTCTTTAAAAATGCAAGCTCAAACTATCTAACTTGCTTAATACATCTATCTAATGATAATGACTAAGAAGATAAAGTTTCAAAGTTAGCTTTAAAGTTTTACCACAAATGATGAACATAAAACTTAGTCAAAGTCCTAAAAGGCCAATAATTCATGCAAAATACGAGATAGGGATATAACCCTTGTCATACACAGTCATGTCATGATACTGAATAAGTGCTGCAAGTTGGAAAGCAATAGCTTTGACCAATGAGGAGAAAAGTGGACTTAAACATAAAACTTAATCAAGAAACAGTGTTTTTCTAAGTCTAAAAAGGCCCATAACTCATGCAAAATACCAGCTAGAGTTGTGACCCTTGTCTTGCACAGTCATGTCATGATGGTAAATAAGTGTTGCAAGTTGGATAGCAATAACTTTCATCTACTAGGAGACAAATGGAGCTAAACATAAAACTTAACCAAGAAAGTTTTTTTCTCAGTCCAAAAAAGCCAATAACTCATGCACCATACCAGCCAGAGTTATGACTCTTGTCCTGCATAGCCATGTCATGATGCTGAATAAATGTTGCAAGTTTAAAAGCATTAGCTTTAACCAGTTAGGAGAAAAATGGACCTAAGCATTAAATTTAACCTTGAGCTGCAACGCTGACACAGATGCAGATCAAGTCACGACAATAGTTCATCTTTTTTCTTCAAAAAATCAGATGAGCTAAAAAACAATGTTTTTGTTACAGTCAGTGTCTTGCAACTTCTGACGTTAAGTCACAATGACAGACAGTCCCAGTTCACAATAGCTCATCTTTGAGCACTTCATGCTCAGGTGAGCTAATAAAAAACTCTTTTGTAATGATTTAAAAATAAGAGATGGTAAATATTAGAGTTTGCATAATCTGAATTTTTTTTATCTTTCATATTTTCATTTTTTTCCCATAGTTTGTGTATAGAAATGTATGAAAACTTGTAATTCTGGTACCATTGTTCTGATATATCAAATCTTGACATCTAAATCAATGACACCCTTAGTCTAGACAACAAACCTTTTTTCTTTAAGCCAAAAGCTGAAGGGTGCTGCTGAGGTAGGCATATTGGCTGTGGTGAGATGGCAGACAGTTGGCCCATTGAGCTGTACATTGGAATTATAGGAATAGTGCCTCCTGATGTCTGAGTTGGCAGTGACGGGGAAGAGTGGCGTGTATCACCATGATTACTGGACAAGGAACCTGTAGATATGAAAATTTAAATCATGCAGAAACAAGTAAAGCTCCTATTGTCTTTTTAGCCCAAGATGAAAAAAACCATACATGTTTCTATATCCAGTCAAAAATTGTCTATGGAATCGGTTATTATGAAACATACATTTCGTACCATCTTTCTCCTTTAATGAAACTGACAAACTTTGTACCATCTATCTCCTTTTAGGAGAACCAAGGAGGTAACTCTACAGAAGTTTCTAGAATAAACATTAATCTATAAGTATAACAGTTTTTAAAATGGAAAAGCAGTATCAGATATTCTGGTTCAGATGCAAATAATACAAAAGAGGAAAATGATGAATCTGAAATCACCAATCTTAAATTCCCATCATCACTGCTTTACTATCTAAAGATTTAATAAAGCTATCCACTTATTGCCTGGATGCCAAATACATACCAATCACAAGCTCACCATGAGCCTCTGACTCAGGTGCGGATAAAATAACAACAAAATGTCTGAATATTTGGATTCGAGACTGAAATACTCTTGTTCAAAGTGAATGTACATGTTATTATGAATTTCAAATAAAACTCATATAATGTTGAGTCATTATTACCCCTCTCAACTAGTTCTGAGATTCTTGCAATACATTTTGTACCCTTTTCACATATTACCGGTAAAAGATATATTTCTACCACACATGATCATTGAACTGTAACTTTTTAGACAGGTCTCAATGCAATTCATCATACAGGTATCACCATCTTTGTTTTGTTTGAGATGGGTTTGACTGCACCGAAACACTGTATAGGTAATATGATGCCATTCAGGAAATAAAGTGTTGGATTCACATCTCATTTACATGGAGATAAAAAAATGGGGTATGGATCCAACAACTTAAAACCTGCTGGAGAATCAGAGATGAAGAAACTCCAGATTCACATTCAAGCCTTGTTAGTCGCCTCTTACAATCTTGCCAGGGTTAAGCAGTGGTCCAAATTCTTGTGCTCTGTCGGCATGCCCCAAGCCCACATGGCGTGGTTTCACCATTAACAACTCAATTCAGATATTATAATGAATTTATATAAAACAATAATGATAACTTCAAGTCCATGATTGATAATTCTGATATCTATTTCATATGAAAAAGTGTACAACTTCCCTGGCTTTTTCTTGGCGTATGAGGAAATTTCGTTTACAAAAATTTATAAAGCAAATATGGTCTTGCTGAATATGTTCAATTTTAGACTATTATTTACAAACAAGTACATGCATTTAGGCTGGGTCAAGCTGCCCATTATAAATCAAAAGAGTAAAAACAAGTGCTGTCAGAGGACTGCTCTCGACTTTTGGGGGTCAATTATAGAATTTTACACAGATTCTGTGAATTATATTAGTCGACAACGGGCAATAATTCGTTCAAATACCTTGACAGAGTTTTGTACTCTTGTCTGGTGATGGAGGTAATGTTGAAAAAAAAGTATTGTAAAGTTTAAAAGCTACATCTCTTTTGGCTTTGAAAAAAATGTACTGGTACAAAAACTTTACCAAAATTTAAAGTTGAAAAGGGCCATAATTATTACAAAAGCCATGACAGAGTTATTTACTCTCGTCTGTTGATGAAGATAATGATGGTGAATAAGAATGGTAAATTTCAAAGCAATAACTCTAATGGTTCTGAAAAAAAGTAAACTGGTACAAAAAAACTTAACCTAGGTGTGACTCATACATGGACACCAAGGCGAGTAGGATAGCTAGCCTTTTCCTTGAAAAGTCGAATTAAAAAATAGTAATATGTCAATTTGCATAAATCAGATGTTTACCCATCATTATCCATCTAGTAGGTAAATCTATACAGCCCTATTTCTTGCATGTCAGCAGTTACAGACAAAACTTGGAGGTTTTGTATCTTACCAGAATTTCTATCCTTGTACTGTTTTGTTTTTGGCTCCATATCTGGTTTAATAGTCCAGTATGAACCATGACGCTTTGCAGGCTCCCGCTCAAATATATTGTACAAAGACAGATTGTGGCGGATGGAATTCTGTAAAACAAATAAACATAACAACCACTGCATTTCCCGAAACCAGCTGGACAGCTTCCTTACACAGGGACATGTTTTAACAACCACATACTGTGATACATAAACAAGAGGGTCAAGAATGTCCTCAAATCGGTCCCCTGAGTGATAGTATAGTAGCACTAAAGAATTTCCAAATATCGCAGATAATTTGATAAAGCCTTGGAATAGAAGCTCCAGGGAATGGACAGTCAATTAAACAGCTTATCAGTAGCAGTAATTTGCTTGAATGAGGACTATCTAGGAGGCATTCCTTTGAAGTTTAGTTAACAACAGATGGACAATGCACAGAGATCACTCTAGCAATTATGGTTTCAAATATTAATATGCTTTAAGTATGTCCTATAACAATTTAAGTCTATGTAAAATAAACTCTTGGGATGGGGTCAAATCTATCACCAGGGTCATCACTTGAACAAATTTGGTAGAGAACCCATATATAATGAAACACACGTCTAAGCATCCAGGTCTGGGAACTTAGGATATTTCATGTGAGGAAGCCTTCCAGCTTCCAGTAGGTCGGTGGTTCTAACCAGGTATGCCCTGTGCCTGAAATAGTGTGCAGAGTTCCTCCAGGATTATCCTCCACCTGTAATGAGCTGGATGTCACGATATGACTGAAATACTGTTAAAGCTACATTAAATTTCTAGAAAACAAACATATCTAAGCTCTAGCATGTATGGCTTTAGAGAAGAAGAATTTTAAAGGTTTCAATATATAAGTCTATGTATAAAGATACCCCCCCCCCCTACTAGGATGGGGACAAATTTTAAACCCCCTTCCCCCTTTATAATTGATGTATAAATGGATAAAGATGTATCACACACAATATCTAAGCTCTGATCTATAATTTTAGAGGAAAAGCATTTAAAGTCATCACAAAAAAGTCTATGTAAAATAAGCCCACCCACCCCTGTAAGAGGCTGTGATTATTGAAGACAGTATGTAAACATAACTGTACAGATTTCACTAACCCATTAGATGTGCTCTGACAGTTTACCTCCTGCTTTTGATCAAGGACTTCTAACAGCAGAACTGCTTTTACATTGAAGGGCAGCTATAGCCCTCATAAGTACATTTCGACAAAGTTATCTCTCAGATTCTTGGATCCCCAGTTTCAAAATCCTAGCAGTGTTCAATTAAAGCTGTGACACAGGGCCATTGGCCTTCTATGAGAGTAAAAGTTTAAAATAGAAAAATGGACATGAGCAAAGCCTGATATATATGTTAAAATGATTAAAACAAAATGATATACAAACCTTCCATCCAGGTTTGGCAGTATACTTGTAGTATGGGAATGTTTCCTCAATCCATTTACATATTTCTTTTAACATCATCCGTCGATCATCTCTACTGTACAATGCCATTTGTATCATTGACATGTAGGAAAATGGTGGGCGCTGATCTTTTCCACAGTCTGCACTTATCTATGGAGGATATATTTATATCTATGCAGTTGCATATGAGCTGAATGGCACAAACAAGAAACAAGAGGGCTGTAATGCCCTGAAGTCGCTCACCTGAAGATGGCAGCCATTTTCTTTTTATAAGCAACTGGGAAAAGCTTCCCCACACAAATATAAGTGCTAGAAGATTAATGATGTCACCCACGGAATACTTATGCCAAATTATTTTCAAATCTGGCCACTAGTTTTGGAGAAGAAGATTTTTTAAGTTTGACTCTGCCCCCTGACGGCCATTTTTAATTTTCTGATAAAAATGATTTCAACAACATTTGTAGAGGGTCATACAAGGAACACTTTGCCACATTATTTTAAAATCTAGCCCCTTGTTTTGGAGAAGATTTTATATATATATGGAATATCGACTCTGACGCTGGCTGCCATATTTTTTTACTGATCAAAATATTTTGAACAATCTTTGTAGAGGGTCACCCAAGGAACACTTATGCCAAATTAAATTTCAGATCTTACCACTAGTTTTGGAGAAGAGGATTTTTTAAGTTTTCACTATATACATATAAGGAAAACTGACATTGCCCCTGGCTGTCATGAATTTTTAACCAATCAAAAGCAGGTGAGCAAAAAATGAACAAGAGCTGTCAGGAACAGCACATTCAGCTTTGGGCATGCATATTTCTTATACTGTCTTGTCTGGCTTAAGAATTTTGAAGAAAATGATTTGGTGGTACCTTATTTATCTCCTCCGGTGTGAGAGTTTTCCACTGTATAGCCTGATGGTTCTGGGTAATGTTGGGTTTCTCCTCCTTTAACTGCATGCCCTTCAGCCATTGGATGTTTGTCAAGGATCTATTCAAGCCAACTACAACAAAACACATGAGAGTGATCATTGTAAACTCGACCTTTGGCAATCAAAAATTATATCAAAAAGCCAATACAGATAGAGCCACTTCCAGGACAATTCTTACAAAATTGTTGACAGTTACCAAAAGGTTTTTGGATGGTGTGTAGGAAGTGAAATAGTTGTTTTGGGTCAAATTTAGTATTTAAAAAAAAACTACTTAAACCAAACTATTGTAATGAATAGTCAAATTTATATATTTCAATTTGTAAGTTGATTTCCAGAGTAGATGAGAAAATGAAAACAACTTCACTGATGGAAACATCTGGCATGTAAGAAGGATACTCACAGATCACATGTCTTGCCTTAAATATGCCTGTCACAAGAGTAACAGCAATGTTGTCTTTGTGGAAGTGTGACAAGACGGTATTTTCATCATAATTTTGACTTCTGACCGGAGTCTGTGACCTTGACATTGTATCTACAGACCTGCTTCCTACTTGAGACACATTGTCTTTTTACTTCAAACAAATGTGCCAAAATATTTGAGATTCCTTCAAACAGCAAGGAAGTAACATCCTACACAAGGCCTTTACTGTTTGAAATTTGACCTTTAACCTTAACCTGTGACTTTAACCTGATAGGTCAAGACCTGGTTATTGTATAGAAAACATTGGCTAATGACAGTAAACAATTGTATCATTTTAATTGAAAATCCTTCAATCAGCAAGGCAGTTACAGCCTGGACAATTATTTTTAGTCATATTTGACCTTTAACCTCAACCTGTGACTTTAACCTGATAGGTCAAGACCTGGTTATTGTATGGAAAACATTGGCTAATGACAGTAAACAATTGTATCATTTTAATTGAAAATCCTTCAATCAGCAAGGCAGTTACAGCCTGGACAATTATTTTTAGTCATATTTGACCTTTAATCTCAATTTGACCTGGTAGGTAGAGACTTGGCTGTTGTATGCAACACATCGGCTTATGACAGTGAACAATTGTGCTGGACATTTGAAAATCCTTCAATCAACAAGGAAGTTACAGCCCGGACAAGCCTTTTTATATTAAATTTGACCTTTACCCTCAATATGTGGCCTTGACCAGGTAGATAGAGACCTTGTTATTGTATGTGACACATAGCCTTTTGCCAGTAAACAATTTTGCCAAGTCATTTTGTGATCCTTAAATCAGCGATGAAGTTACCGCCGAGACAAAATCGGAAGAACTTACTCAAGCACCCACTAACATACACGTGGACGGACGCACACACATACTCAATTACAAAAGGCATTAGGACGGCTATGTCTAGCTTCACAGAGAAGCTCAACAAAAATCATCATCTTATCAAAGCCTTACTAAGGAGCCTTAATCTCTCATTCTCTTACTTTTTTTTTGTATCAGACCTTAGTCATTATTCTTTATATTACCGGTAGTACATACCCTTTTCTGAAACATCACTAGCCTCCGATTCTTGTGAACTTGTAAGCGAAGGATCATTTTCTGATTCAAATCCTAGCCCAAGATCCTTTTCAGTCTCTTCTTCATTTTTCCCTTTGATGCTTTTTGCAACTCCACTAGAACCTTCATCTGATGACGGTGACACAAACTTTGATTCAAGCAAAACACTTTGTTGTTTATGATTTTCTAAACTGACAACTTCCACTGTATTCTTGGACTCCATAACAGACTTAGCCTCATCAAAGGAACAAGAAGAATCTGGCATTTCTAAACTACTACTAGCACTAATAAATCCTGAACTATTGTTTAAAGTTGATGTCATGACTAACATGGGCGAGGGCGAATCTGTTCTTGAAGTAGGTGAAGGTGTTCCAGAGAACAATGATGATGGAGTAACAGCACCACTAGATAACTGTTTTGAAAATGGCGAAGGAATCACATAAACTGGTCTGTGAGTGGATGACTCTTGCCTCAGCTGCTGTAATCTTGGATTAATAGGGTCTGTAGTGATTGGAGTTGATGTCAGAGGACCTTGACATGTAGAATCAAAAACTGGGGAAGCTGATGGGTTGATTGGAACAAAGCTTGTTGAGGTCATCTGAGCAACACTTATAGGTGAAACATTGTTGAATGTTGGCACAGCTTTAGAATTTGTTTTTGACATTTGAATGGCCTGTTGTTGAACAGTGGTTTTTTTACATTTCCCCATGACTGGGACTGCTTCGTTTGTATACGCAACTGACTTTTGCAGGATGCTTCCTCCATTATTGGTAGAGCTTGAAGTAGGTGTTACAAGAAATATTTTTCTGGCAGTTTGGTTATTTGCAATATTTTCAAATGTGTTTGAAGAGTTTAAGGCTAATTTTGAGTGTCTGTTTCCAACACAATGTGGAGAAATCATTGGAAATGAATGTTGTCTTATAGCAGCCCTTTTCTGTTGCTGTTGAGCACCTATAGGTGATGGAATTACGTAAGTATTCATTTTGTTTCTCTCACAGTAGAATGATCTAGTTTGACTGCTGTTTCCTGGTGCAAGCTGACTCTCTGACAAGTCAATTTCTATTGCAGAATCATGGTCTGTGGAAAGATTATCAGGCTTTAAGAATACATTTTTTGCTGAGAAATTACTGTCATACTCATCATCATTGATAGTGGACAAATTCAACTTGACATCCTCAGGTGGTTGAGTTGATTTAAATCTGACTTCAGATAAATTACTTAAAGGTGAGTCGAAGTCCCTATCACAAGTATCTGTCACATTTCTGTTTTGGTCTGAATAAGTCTGTAATATAGGATGATTTGATAACAAATCTCCATGTTTGTTTTCTAAAACTGGGTGTCTGATGACTGGGGGACCTTTAGTAGACTCAGATTTAATACAGTCTTTGTTCACTATAATCACATAAGTATTTTTGCTTCCTTCTTGAGAGATTTTTTGTATTTGTCCCCTTGGTTGAACATGCCTATTGACATTATTTGTGCCTGCTTTTTGTGGACTGTAATCTTCTCCACTTACTTTACCAGGACGTAACATTGTGCTGTCTTTGAACATGCAGGAACTAAAAGAAAAAGAAAGATTGCAGTTAACATTTAAAAGGTTGACAAAAACATAGAGGTAACACAGGACTTTTTTCAGCTGATTTTATCGCTGTTATTGGGTTATATTCCCAATGCCAAAAAGTATGTTTTTTTTCCAATTTTCTCAGGAAAATTCCAAATTTCAAGTCATGTGATAAAACTAATCTATTATGGATTTTGGAAGTAAAACTGTTTGCACAGCATGTAAAATATAATCTTCAACTGATGTGTTATTAAACTGGTGATAATAACAGTAAAGCTTTACAAGATAGATGCTATACAATTGTTTTTAACTATAGCAAGATAGCACAAAAAATTCCCAATTTTAGCATTTTTGCACTTAAATCCCAATTCCAGGGAAAAAGGTCACTGTCCCAAAATGCTGAGAAAAAAAAAGCCCTGTAACATTCAATAATAAAAAAATAACTGAATGAAAGGCAGAGGTTCCTGGATTAATAGTAATTAAGTGGTCAGGGTTTTGATTTGAAATACAACCATAGTGACTCAAGTCACTATAGATCCTAGAAAGGCGGGGAGTGGGATCATGCTCATTCTTAGTTTTGAATATTTCACGTAACTTTGTATGGGAGTGGGGATTTCTTACATAGAAAAGAAGGAAAAATATGAGAAGTTTCCAGATCCGATAATGGTCGTTGCATAAATATTTTTAGCATGAGGAAAAAATGCCCAAACAAAACCATAAAAGTAGCCTGAAGCAGGCAACAAGTAGTTGCACAGACTGTAACACTTCACTTACAAGGGCAGGATCAAAATAGATCCAGTGTGATGTATGTGAATCTTGGTGAAGCATAAAATGCTCAAAGGTTAAAAGCACAGTTTTTGAAGACATTGTTGACAATTCCAACATTGTATGGATGTGATCACTGTCAAATCTCAATGATGGGAGTCAAAAAAGTTCTTGCAAAACTTCTGAAATTAGAGGACAAGTTAGACAAGTTGGAAAAAAGACTAGAATTGCTGGAGAGCAAGAAGCAACCAGAAACATTCAACAAGTGGAACACAGATTCAATCAGAGAGGTTGTGAGATAGGAAAAGAGAGAGGAGGAATAATTGGAGGAGAGAAGCTTAATATCGTGGTACCTAACATACCTGAAAGTTAGAAAAATACATCTGTAGAGAAGAAAAAAGAGGATGGAAAAAAAAACTGGAAAAAAACTAAGACCAATTCGATACTTCGTTAAAGATTTTGACTCAAAAAGTAAAGTATTGAAAAATCACTCATTGTATTCCAGGGTATACTTCACGCCTGATCTCACCCAAGCACAGAGGCTTGAAGGGTTCAAATTGCAAGAGGGAAAGAGGAGAAGGGAGAAAATTGGTGAAAAAATAATTAGTTATCAGGAGCAACAAAATTTTAAATAGTTCAATATAGGGATGAGCAAAATATTGATCACAACTATGGGCAGAGGCAGAGGGAGGAGGTAAGATCTAGAACATCAGATATGGCAGAGGAGGTAGGCTCTAGGCTCTCGCTGCCAGGTACGAGTGAAAGCGGAGGGAGAAACAATACAAGTGGAAGAGTAGAAAGGGGAGGAGGGAGAAACAATTTTTCTTTAATTATAATGAAAATAAAAACTGTATATACTTTAACTGTTCTTTTTCTGAAAGTTCAATGTTTTCTACTAGTTCTTAGTTAGGCCCTTGTTGCCAGGTACTAGTGAAAGAGAAGGGAGAGGAGGGAGATTTAATACAAGTGGAACCAGAAAAGAGGGAGGAGGGAGAAATAATTTTTGTTAAAGTTAACAATCATCAAGAATCATCAAGAATGTATCTATATAGATGTTACCAGTTCCTTTTCTGACAATTTACTCTTTTCTGCCAACTCCCAGTTTTCCAATTTAACTGATGTTACAGATTCTTCTTTTTTAACTGATGAAATCACTGATGTAAATGTAGG
>JAULCC010259722.1:0-12389 GCA_032358795.1 Nuttallia obscurata | reverse complement strand
CCAGGGGGTTGAGCCAGTTTCCTTATATGGAGATACTCAGGTGAGCGATTACAGGACCATCATGGTCCTCTTGTTTTATATCTTGGTCGGAAGGGTTGTTCAAAACCAGTTTTATTTTACAAGGGACTTGTCGACACTTCTGTTTTTTCTGACTTTATTTTCTGTTTTTCATTATCTTCACTATTTATTAAATTACCACAGTGATCAAGCTTTTTATAAAAAAAATCAAATCTCAGTACTTTTTATGTTTACAAACGAAAGTTGCTATCGAGGACGGGTGTGAACTAATGCCGTTATTACTTGTTACACAAACCTGCTGTTTTGCTCATCTTATTTGTTTTGTATTTTGTATAAATGTATATGCAAGAAAAAGCAATAAAATGTGATTAAACAAAACTTTAAAAAAAGCGCGATTAGGTCGCGACACTCTATCACATCTTTCTTCGTCCTTAATAAATGGAAACTAGCTATGATAAAATATGCGAATGTAAACACAGCATGTTTTGCATTTTTTCGATGACTACACGGTCGGTACGAAACATGGAAAATAAAGCTATTTCGTATCTTTATTTGCAGAGATATTTTCAAATAAACTTCGTAAATCAGGTTTTAGAATCGAACACCCATAGCACTGTACATCATCAATTCTAAAGTTGCCTTTCTGGATTTTTTCCAATCCGGAACACATTACGAGGTGCCCTTAGTAAGTCGCCTTCATGAACTATAGCTGACGCTATCTTCGTCGCAAATCATTTTTGTTGAATCAGACACAAACATATACAGGAAGTGAATAAAGAAAATTAAGTCTGCAAATTATTTCACCCATAACCGTGTTTACCTATGGAGTGTAATATTTGTACAGATATGAATGAAGTAAAAAGTCGCCATAATTGTCTGACGGACAGATGTATTTACATTAAATCGTATCTCATACCATAAAATTTCACGATCAATTAACAACTGTCGCGATGAAAATCGTACTCTTATGGAGATTAAACTTGCAGTTTACATGTCAGTATTGCAATGGCTGAGATGTCCTTGACAATATTAGCATAACCGGTTTATTAATAACTGAATGATCGTGGAAACAACATTCTAAAGTAAGATTCCATAGGTATCAATTTGCTCTGAAGATTATGCAAATACAAGAAGGACAAATAATACGTATATAAATCATTTAACCTTGAAAAACTAAAATGCAGATATGGGATCGTGAATGCGAGCACTAAGCGGATTTACAATTGATTATGTGTTCTATATCTATATATAGCTATATGTTTGCAATCTTTCAAGATTTTACTAGTATTACCGGTTTACACAAAAGACACTCAACTTAACATAAATATTGGGGCGTAACATGTTTTACCAACAGAGGGTGGTTTATGAATAATAGGGGTATTTGTATGTCGCTTTTTTGTATATCCACGTGATCCACGTACGCCTCCTTATAACACTTTAAAAACGTAAAATAGTTCTTACTGTGAACGTTTTACCCACAGCAAACGAAGAAGTGCGTGGGTAACTAAAGAGACCGGTGGTTTTCCTGGTAATAAGTCAACGGCATTGTTTTAAATCCTGAGATTGAGACATTTCTTTTATAAGATAAATAGTACAGCGTTGTCATCGTTCGCGTTCCGGTATACCTCTAAAGACAACCATTTGATATCATGTGACGTAATCTCGACGTCATTGGGAATCGAAAACATGTACCTCAAATTTGTTACGTCGGCAAACTAGAAGAAAGGGAAGAAAGTGGGACCTCTAGGGGCTAGACTCTAAGCAGCTGTAGAAGGCATGTGCCCCATATTCTTCCCTCTCACAACAAGTTAAGTCTTACACTCCCCTTGTCCCGTAAATATGGCTCCTTGTCATAAATCACAGACTAACAAGTAGCTAATTACTGCTCTTTAACTTTGCTCACTAACCGGAGAAAGTATACACAACAAATATTTTATTCCATCATATCTTTATTTATTGTTTGTCCCCTAACCTATTATTGGCGGTTATTGGCGTTGTCTGTATAAAATGGATGTAAAATGTATGTAACTTTGGTTTTTATAAATTTTAAAGTTTCAAGCTCAGCCCAAATTGTTCCAAAATACTGTAGGAATTATAAAAGCATTACAAACTGAAAGCACATAATGTATACTGAACTTAAAGTTACACTCAAGACCTTTATAAATCATTGTATCGTTATTTTTATATCCTACGGCGCCGCAAATTAGCAATATGGCACCTTTTCAGAAAGCTCACAAAATGAGCAAATCATATAGCAATGGGAACCGAAAGGCATGGTGACCCCTTTTGCAATGAACATTTTTGTATCCTAATTGTTAAATGGCGGCACCAAACTGGGCATAAATATGGCACCTATTCAACTCACAAAGTAAAGCAAATCACAAAGCATTGGGACCCAAAAAGAATTGTGCCCCTTATGCAATGGCAGTCTTGTTTTCTATTTGTTATGTATGTTGCCCCTTCAACTTGGCCATAAATATGGCACCTTTAGCAAAAACAAAACAAAGGTCCAAAACAGCAATAGGACCCTCTCCTTATACAAGTAGGTTGGCCGAAGCTGATGGCTGGATCGTTGGTGCTATATTGGTCTCTGCTAGCAATCGTTGGGGTCACGCCGTCGTCAGTCCTACGTCGTCATCGTACATGGTTTCTTAAGCCTGATTGAACCTCCGCGGTGATCAAAATCTGGAATTAGAGGAGAAAAAACAGCAGACACCACAAGACAAATAGTGCAATACATCAGTTAGCTGTAATAGTTTTATGAAGGGGCAGGGTGGGTAGGTAAAATAATATGGAACAAAACAGTAACCTGCCTCAAACCTTGTCCAATGAATGGAAGAGACAGTGACCTGAGAGATTTGCAAAACTGTGAGAACCGCTCTGCTATAATACAGGCATGGTGAAATTGTCTTACTTCTTTTAAACACAAATGAGACTAAACTAGTTATTTAGAAATAGACTTCTGTTAACCCCTCCCCCTTACAAACAAACCGATGCTATTCTGAATAATAGCACTACTTATCCCATAACTTACGGTCTGGGAATAATTTAATAAGCTTTCTATATTTTGCAATATATCACTTGTTTTTTTTCGTGACCTTATGTATTCATACAAATAATATGATAAAAGAATCTTACATATGTGGTCAAGGTATATTGAAAATATAAAACTTATTATCAGAATCAGTACAAAACTCACCAGAGCTTCGTATTATACCTTTTTCTGAAAATTCGTGTTATATTTTGAATATAGATCTCCATGACAACTACCATGTATAAATAACATAGAGGTACTGCCAAACACAGGTTGTTCTACCTGCTGGTGTCGGCACATCCACACTATTTATTTCCAAATTCACCATATGTCACACAACACAGTTTCAGCAATTTTTTTTGTCTCATGCTGTAATATTAATTTTGTCTTTTATATAAACATTGAGAACATGCAACGACAGTTTCACTTTTGACTCACAAACTTTATGTACACTATCTGAAAATTTAGTGCAAAACTCCTTGTCTTTTGGGTTTGGGAGTTTTGTAGTCACCCGCACATGAATGTAGTCCTCGAAAACAAAGGTTATAGTGTTTTGTTTCAAATCACTTGGCCCTTCAACGACATTGGATGATGATTTGGAGTGCTGCTTGTCCGATTTACCTTTTCATTTAAGGAAGCTATCTAGCAAAGTTTTTAAAGGTTTGCAATTTTTACCAGAGACAAAACATTAAACTATATAAAATGCTATTTTAGACTTGTGACGGACGAGGAAGTTTCTCGCATTTGACTTTTTCTATTTATATTTGCAAATGGATACCACTTTAAACCAGGTACCGGCTTGGTGGATAGATAGGAAAAGTAAATATAGCAATTTATACCTCATATCGTGTTTCAGGAAAGACAATTTGAGGGAAAACTCGATCGCTGTAAACTGAAGTTAACATAACCTACACAATTGACAAAGAATCGTGCGGTTTTGTGTTGGCAACTTAATGCGATATATATACCGGTAAATGTCAGCATATCTCTATTAACACGTCTGGGCCAAGCACAATACAACAGGATACAATCTTAAAGTGACCTATAGCGGTCAAGATAATAAGGTGCAGCGCTAGTTACGGTTATATTTTTCTCAGGAAATTCATTCTCACCCCTCCGAATAATTATGGGCGCTGGTGAAACCTACATATAGAGTATTCCAGTTTTAGATAGAAAGGGGTGGGAAAGTGCTTGACAAAACGAGAAAAAATGTTTTTAAGTTGGGCGAAGAAGCATCGTATGACTTAAGTTTTGTCGTTGTAGTCTATAATATAGTACGGCAGTTATGCATACATTAATTGAACGCATGAAAAAGTTAAAGTAACCTTGTTTTATATTTGAAGTGTTGGTAATATAATAAATTTGGCACTATACGACGTCTGCGAGTACAATACAATACGATACATGTAGAGATATAAACTGTCGCAACTTTGAGGCCATGATAGATAGATGTTTCATTGACTTAAACACCAGTTCATCGTCATACAATTAATAACACGATAAAAAAATGAACTGAAAAAGGAACATACATTCTCCTTCTCGCTTTGTTTCTTTTTCTTTCTCCCAGTCTATCTTTCTTATCTCTATCTCAATCTCTCTAAGCACACACAAAGACAAAACTATTCAAAGAACATATGAAACAAAGAATCAGATGAACAGATAAAGGTAGGTACGAATTTAAGTTTGCTAGTGAACAAACAAAACATATCAACACATAAAACAAGATCTAAATCTACATTCAAACTCACTAACATCAAATTGATATTAAGTAACTCTTTTTTTTCAGGCGAGTGAAATAAATTTGCCTAAACTGATCAATTCTTTCTAACGGGTAGATTTAAGAAATTCTAAAACTGTTGATATATTTGGCCGAATGAAGCCTTCTATGAGTATCATATCCATCACATATAATGGTAAAGTTATATCCATCCTCTATATATCAGTACACGAACAAAACTGACAAATTCTATATATTTTCTCTGTTATCTCAAGCGTGGTACACTTCTATCCTTAAAATATAAGACAAAACTCACATTTGTGTGAGATATTCTCTCTAATTTTCGGAAACAATTTCATCAAGATAATTTGCCTCTAATATGATGGCTTGACATGCTTATATAAACAATTGAAAATATTATTAATTTCAGGCTTAGCATACCAGTTTTGTAAGAAACAGTCTATCCCTCGTTGTTTAAAAATATGTCATAGGCCATTTTCAAAGGAAACATGTTCACATATAGTGACAAAAATCAGACTAGGACATTGGTTGGGGGTCTATCCATTCTTGTCAGTTATGTCAGAAGAGCACTGATGTGGTTTTGCCTTCGATTTAGTGACATGGAAAATATCTACATGACGGACTGATTGATGTGAGACAGTGATGTCAGGTCTTTTAACACAATAAACCGAACTTAAGTTTTGAGTTGAAAAGTTTGATATATAATTCTCTAATTAAGGCAATCTGAACATTGCACGGTAAAAGAATTATCAGAATAATGTTAAATTCTTTGTTCCCAAAGTTCATAATATGTTTTATCTACGCAAACTGAACATGACAAGGAGGGATATTAAATAAATATTATTTTACTCTGAGTTTCTTAGCAATATGAGCATTCTAAGTTTAAGCAGCTAAAGAAGAGTGATTTTATTCTGTGTTTAACGAGTTCATTTAGTCCCCTCATCTAAGTTATTTTTAATAAACATGTTTGGGTAACTTAAAAAATATTACTGCATTCTGTGCTTTCACGTTAATATAATCATCCTATCTTAGCAAGCTGAACATTCTAAGTTGGCAACTAATTAAGTATTACCTTATTCTGTGTTTCTCCGAGTTTATAAAATTCACTCTTCTAAGTTATTTGTACGAAACATGTTTGGGTAACTTAAGAAATAGTACCTTATTCTGTGTTTCTCCGAGTTCATAAACTTCACTCATTTAAGTTATTTTATACAAACTATATTAAGGTAACTTAAGATATGTTGCTTTTGTGTTTTCAGTTTTATTAAATCCTTTCAAGTAAACAAAGTGAAAATAAATTGTTAGACATATATTGTTTCTGCGAAATCGTCTAAGCTTATAAACCTTATAATTTTTAAAAACTTTAACGTTCTTAAGGTTTTAATACTTAAACTGTCATAATTAAAAAAACTTTAACCCTTATAAATTTTGAAAAAAATTTACTCTTATAAAATGTTAAAAACCTCATAACTTTTAAAAACATAAGCATGAATTTTAATATTTATAACAGGCTTAAAGTCATTACTTTCAAAACACATAAACTTTCAAAAATATAAATTACCACCCATTATTCAAAACTCATTAATTCTCATAGCATAAAGGACATATAATTCTCATTACGTAAATAAATCTTTACTCTCATACATTCTAAAATTTCTAACTTACATACTTTTAAAAGACTTTAACTGTCAAACAGACTTTTAAAATCATTATCTGTCGTTTTTTTAAAAATGATCTTAAATTCTCATAACTCTAAAAACTTTACATCTCATTCACACTAAAATCTTTATCTTTTATAACTTTAAAAAACGTATACTCTTCGACCTTTAACTGGAATACCTTTTTAAAACTGTAACTCTCTTAATAAATATACAGTAACAGCTAAGCTAGCGACCAGGAAGCAATTTTTGATAGAAATTAACCAGATTATCATACCATGTTGAGACAGGTTCTTTAGATCTTTACGACAAAGACTGCTAGAAGTGCGAATTTTAATATATTTGCATTACAGCAATTTAACGGTAAACTACATTCAATAGGACTATTATCTCATTTTGAAAGAGGTATTGCTAAATGTTCAGTGCATCACGAGCCTCCGAAGGATCGCAGAAAACATATTGATTTTGTTTTTGCTTATTATACTGCTAAAAATCTTTGTCTTCTTAAAATAAAATTGAATATGAGGTAATAATTAATTTTAGTACCGAAAGAGAGAAATTGTACGTATAAGTGACTAATTCTACTTTACTTTTTCCTTTGTAATATGAACTTAGTTAAATTTACGATAGCTTCTCCTAGATTTCATTGAAAAAAAAATACATTTTTATGTTCATTTCACTGTTTGTTAATTTCTAAAATGTCAGCTGTGATTAGAGTATATTGCATAATTGTACAATGAATTTTGTCATCGTTGCTGTATTTACAATTTAAACATTTTCCTCATTTAAGATAAATCTTCAATCAATTGGTGTCTTAACATAGAATACTATTAAAATTACATTGTTAAACATTCCACTGGACCCGTGTTTGATATTTGTATTTATTCGCTGCCAGAAGAGGGCATATCTTGTGACGATCATTAGACACCATGTACTGGTGCTTCTCAGGAAATGAAATCGTGATGGCTTCTTCATGTTTTCAGCTTACTTTAGAAAAAAATAATTAAGTTTGAACAAAACAAATGAGAAAAACCAAACTCAATTTAAATTTACGCGCATGTACTAGTACATGTAGATGTATGTCCTGCTGAAAGATAAAAATGTCGTTTGGAAGAGAGGGAATTGTTCAACGGAGGCGGTTGTAAGGTAAACACTTACATTGGGGAGTAACGGGGAAGTTGCAGCGTGGAGTTTATATACATGCACATGTGTATGTTCGGTCAATTTCATAGGTACGTATTGACATGGGTTTTGTAGAGAGGGGGTTGCTCTGTGGAGCTTTTATGTGTGGTCACTTTGATAGGAAATTATGAACATGTGTTCTGTAGACGGGAAGTTATTTTATGATCGTGATATACGTGGTAAACACATCACCATCACCAGTTGGGAGCTCATGACCATTAAAAGTTAACAGATGCATATTTCTGTATGTTGTTACTGAAAACAGTTAAATCATTTTAAATGTTAACAAGAGTTTGTGAAACACAAATGCCCCCTAGTGAAGGATAGTTAGATAGTTACATTACTGAATGACCTACATTACTGAATGACCTTGACCTATGATCTACTAACCCCAAAGAAAGAGGGGTCACCTACTCATCATTGACCTCCCTACCAAATATGAGGACTGTAGGTTGAACGACGGCTAAGAAATTGATCGGAACACGTTTGGATTATAACGTTACTAAATGCCCTTCACATTTGACCTACTGACCTAAAAAGAAACAGGGATTTCTACTCATCACAAACCTCATTACCCAATATGAGTACTGTAAGTTTATCAATGAATGAATAATTGATCGGAAATCATTTGGAAAATAACAGTACTGAATGACCTTGACCTTTGACCTCCTGAGTTCAAAAGGAAATAGGGGTCATTTACTCATCATCATGAACCTCCCTACCAAATATGAGGACTGTAGGTTAAACTATGGCTAAAATATTGATCGGAAACCATTTGATTATAACAGTGCTGAATGACCTTGCCCTTTACCTTACTGTTTTGAAAAGAAATAGGGGTCATTTTCTCATCATCATAAACCTTCATACCAAATATTAGAACTCTAGGTTTATCGATGGATGAGTTTTTGATCGGAAACCTTTTTGGATAATAACAGTCTAATAAATGACCTTGACCATTGACCTTCTGGTCTAAAAAATAGGGGTCATTTACTCATCATCATGAACCTCCCCACTAAATATGAGGACTGTAGGTTTATCGATTTATCGTGTTAAGTTTATCGTGCAGCGTTTCCAAACAAGATTATCGACAAAATGGATTTAAACAAACGGTTTGCTTTGTTTCTTATTGGATGAATCAAAAGTTCTGCAAGTAAAACCGTTGTGTTAACCGAAGCGTTAAGCTATTTCGTGCATACCTTGGCAAAGCAAACAACAGAAGACATTCCAAAGAAGTGCAAAAATACATGCTGAACAACCACTTGCGAATGGTTTTCGCATCAGTTCGGACCGAAAAAAAGAGGATATGAAGAAAATAACCATGCATTTTGTCTAACGGAAAATAAACTGCTGTTGTTTGATGTTATTCATTATTACAATAAATGTGTTTTTCTGTTTCAAATTCCCTATATTTTTTATATTTTGTTTATTTGGTATAATAAGATGAATAACAGATATCGAAACATAAATGTAAACCTCGGCTTATGCCTCGGTTGGCATTAACTTTCTCGAGTTAGCATTATATGACATCACCCTTTGTAAGTCGAGGTTGACATGAATGTTTTGAGGGTTAACATTATATGCTATCACCCTCCATTGGATCTGACATTTATATACACAACGATACACTTTTCAGTTAAACAAACAGGTGTCAATTCAATGCCGACAGTTTGACCCACGTCATAATTTAAGTCGGCCAGTGTTGTTGTTTAAATTCGGCGTAGTAATACACATATATGGTGATTAGGTCATTTGCATATTATATGCACGACCTTGCCATAAGATATTTACGACAAAGCTATATCTGCACGGTTATGTGATAAATGACAATAATCATTTCAGGTAAAATTGACCATGCACGTTCACACTTTTGTCCTGTCTTTGATGATCATCTTTGGCGAAACAGGTAGGTTTTACGTCTTTGGTGTGATATTGCCGCCAGTTAATAAGAAACAAATTACCGAATTTTAGAAATGATTTTATGCATGTTTTAATGAGCACAAGAACTTTCTGACTTTGTAATATTTAAATAATGTGTATGTAATAAACTATTTTATTCCGTGTACGTTTTGCTAAAGCGTAGAAGCATGGCATGGAAATGTTACATTTTTTGATAAAACATTATTCAACCTAGTATAGATACATTCAGTTAGATTATATGTACATATATTGAATAATTCAAACTAAAACCTTTCCTCTCTACTTGTTATATTTTTCTGACGGCATCGTAATATCGAAATGTAATCAAAACAAACAAGGATCGAGTTTTTACATACATGTAACTTTATAAAGTAACAGCCTGAAGCGCTGGAACAAGTTGCGTTCTCAAAATCATTTACGTCATATATAAAAAAAGATTGTCAATGGACCTTGAACACCATTATTTATAAAATCAAGCTCAGTCTACTAGCTATTTAATATGTTGCATTTTAATCACTTGCTCATAGCCTAAAGCAATTTTGATGATATTAATTGTTTAATGAATCGAGATATTGACTAAACTGAAAACTTATCATTATATAGTTGCAGACCCAAAAGTATCAAAAGATACTCCAGAATGCAGTTACTGTGGCTGTTGTTTATATGATAAATGTATGGATGGCCGAGAGAAATGTGAATCTGGGTGTGAAAATGGCTATTGGGGTGGCAGATGTTACAACAAATGTCCAATAAGCTGTGTCAGCTGCAATACAGAATATGGCACCGACAAAACTTGTAAAGAGTGTACGGCAGGTTATTATATCAGTGACACATATAAGGATTGTTCACTGAAATGTCCAACACAGTGTGCCTCCTGCTCCTCCGCTACCATTTGTACGGCATGTAACGACGGCTACTATAATACAGGAGCAATCACAGACTGCAGCTTGTCTTGTCCTACCCATTGTACAGCTTGTTCTGATGCTATTTGTACTAAATGTGAGGACGGCTATTATAACAAGGAAACCGTCACCGATTGCAGCCTGCGGTGTCCGGTGCATTGCACCGCTTGCTCATCTGCAGAATCATGCACAGGATGTGAGACCGGTTATTATAGTGGAGTTTCTATTTCTGGATCAGGACTTGTCTATAATGATTGTCGTCATAAGTGTCGCGTAGGTTGTACTTCCTGTTCAAGTTATAATAACTGTTCTGGATGCAAACCTAATTTTACTGGATATCTATGTGATACCTGTACTGAAGGAAAGTTTGGAGAAAATTGCGACCACTATTGTCCAATGACTTGCTTTACTTGCAATTCTACCAACTTCTGTAGTGGATGTAAAAACCGATACTACAGTGGGGTATCCCAAAGTGGTGAAGGAGGTTTCTATAATGACTGTCGCTTTAACTGCCCAAATAGTTGTTCGTCTTGTACTAGCTTTACAAGTTGTACGTCTTGTAACTCTGAAGATTTTTCGGGATCGGCATGTGAAAACTGTATCGATGGGCGGTACGGAAATAGTTGTTTACTGACATGCCCGGTACATTGTTTAAACTCAGTTTGTGGCCGTAACGATGGAAACTGCTCTCAAGGATGTCAGTCGGGATATGCAGGTGTTAAATGTGAAGAATGTCAGGTAGGAAGGTATGGAGATAAGTGTCAATATAACTGTTCTGAAGGATGTTTAAACAATAAGTGTAATAGAGATAATGGTATTTGCTCTTTCGGATGTATATCTCCAAAAGTAACAGGCAATCAATGTGATAGATGTATTGATGGGAATTATGGAATGGCTTGTGATATGTCCTGCCCTTTATACTGCAAATTAGACAAATGCAATAAAAAAGATGGCATCTGTATGATTGGGTGCAAAGCATCTTTTTCTGGAGAAAGGTGTGAACAGTGTGCTGTAGGTAAATTTGGTATCGTATGTGACCAGGACTGTCCAGAACACTGTTTAAATAATGAATGCATTCAGTTAAATGGTACTTGTATTAGTGGTTGTTTAAATGGCTACTCAGGAGACAAATGCTGTATGAAGAACGGCTTTTGTAAAACGTGTTCGACGAACGATCTTTGTAGTTCCTGTATCAGTGGTATGTATGGAAATGCTTGTAATTTAACATGTAGCAACAATTGTGGTGACAATGGTTGTATGAGAGAAAACGGGGTTTGTCTAGGATGCAAGAACCATTATTTCGGAGACTTTTGTCAAGACAACTGCTCTGAACATTGTATGATCTCGAACGGAGAGAGTCGTTGCGATGATAAAACTGGACATTGTTCTGGTAAATGTAAGACTGGTTACCATGGTGAAATATGCGAGAAGAATTGCAGTAGCAACTGCATAGAAAGCATTTGCGAGAAAAAGGAGGGGTATTGCTTACAAGGTTGTGCACCAGGTTACAAAGGAAGTACATGTGAAGAAGGTGAGTTTAGTTGTTGATGTTGTAGTCTGACTTATTCTGTTTTCACTATAACAGTTTTAGTTTACTTTAACCATATTCACTTAAGCTCTATTATGTTGAAAGCATGTGGCTTGTAAAACAATTCGACGCCGTTTCCCAGGAACAACCCATTTATGATATCAAATAAATGTCGGGAGAATGGCGCCCCCATCGAGGCTCGAGCCTGCAACCACTTGAGCACATGGCGGACATATTTCCATTACAACACTGCGCCCGAAAAATGCAAAAATAACTGAACCATTAACTTTGCTTTAATACACGGCGTAATAGCTTTGATAAAGTCCTTCATTCATATATCGGGTAAAATTCTTCTGTAAAACTGTTATAGTGAGTGAAATGGGGTTTTACGGCACGTCAGCACACAAAGGCT
>JAULCC010259611.1:0-12389 GCA_032358795.1 Nuttallia obscurata | reverse complement strand
AAGTATATATATGACAGGGTATCCGTAGGTAAAAGAGAAAAAATGTTTGCTTCATATAGGAACTATGAATGAGTGTTTTTGCAAGGAATTTAGGAAACTCCTCATTTGTTATTATATGGATCAAAGAAAGCCAGTAATTGTGAAATGCAACTTTAAAGCATGAGTTGCTATTCTGAATAATTGATAATGATAGGAGACGAGAAATCATGTGATAGCAAACAAAAACGCTTAAGGCCCCTTCACGAACTTGCTCCGATATGTATACTATTGTGCTGAACAGGCAACATTCATTC
This sequence comes from Nuttallia obscurata, assembly GCA_032358795.1. Lineage (NCBI taxonomy): Eukaryota > Metazoa > Mollusca > Bivalvia > Cardiida > Psammobiidae > Nuttallia > Nuttallia obscurata. Next base: position 12,096 of record JAULCC010259611.1, on the reverse strand, counting down.
TTCAGATCTTCTGTTAGCTATTGTATTTACCAATTTTAGCATTCTAAATTTTGAATAGTGAGAAATTAATTGTTTTCTTTGGCGTTTAGATGTACTGACATGACTGTTAACGCATTGTTTTCAATGATCATAAGTAACCTTTCACAGACTCATTTATCCAGTCAGTCATGGATGTGAATTGTCAAACGCTCTTCAAAACAAATCAAGGAATCAAAATCCTACAGTAGACCTGCTATTAGATACACAGAATTGACTTTGACTTATAAGATGTATCACTTTGCAGATATTTCTGACATGCTATGCTGTACATGAAATACATGAATCTCCTTCAAAGGACGGGTAGCAAAGGCCCGCCTTTTAATTGTGTTGTCTTGTTTGTAAGCTTGATCAAAAGGCAAATTAGACAACGTGTAATGGGTTTGTAACAAAGTTCACTAATTATGATATTCCCCTCTAATTAAGTCGTTTAACTTGTATTGTCTAGATACATTATGACGTGATAGAGACAAATACAGACCTGCTGTTCCTAGCCGAATTGTGCTTCCATATTTTAAACACTTGTACATACGGATGAATTATAATAATTATTATTATAATTATCATTTTTATTTTATTTCATGAATAAACCAGAATTCATTTTCTAAAGTAGTGTTTTAAAACGTATAATGAGATAAAGTTCCTAAAAGGGCTTCCGTAAAAAAGGCAATTTAGCGGAAACGAATGGTTTTTATTATTCTACGGAGAAAAAGCCATTTTTTACAAAAAAAGAAACGCTCGTTCGTGACACTGACTTTATTTGATTAAATGTTAAAGCCTTTTTCTTCTCTATCTGTGAGTCGTTTCTATGTACATTTTGTCATGAAAGTATGGCATTAAAGACCCCATTTACTTATGTGTTTTTCCATTGACAACTACATGCGTATGGTCGTCATTACGGAGCTTGGATAACGAGTAAACATAAACACAATTTAGTCTTCACTTTACAAATTGTGTATGAACATTGTCTAATACAGTTCAAACAAATTCATTAAAAAAACGACAAAACGTTAAATTAATTGTGATAAAGTATTGTTTGTTATGTGTTCAACATTTGTTTTCCCGAATGATAGAATATTTGACACTGAAAAAGATTTTTATGTAAAAGCATACACCTTGGTTAAGTTTTACATAACCAGTGCCACCTAAATGACTTAAATAATTGGGTTCTATTTCCGAATAGAGCTCAATTTAAAGTTAAGTTATACAATGCAAGTGCAAAAAAATTATTAAAATGACACTTCTTAAGCAAACTGTTGTTAAAAAGAGCTATATATGTCAAAAGGCATTATCATGTAAGCAGCCTTTTTTTTACTTTCACTCAGCTCGAACATCCCCATATGCTTCTATATCCTTAGAAGTATGCACTTTATGACCTTCCTAAGAAATATGCTAAGTTTGATGCTTGAATTCACCAGGTCATGAATTTGCCAAAAGTAATATCGAAGAGACTAGACTACAATAGGTTGTGCATACTTAGATTTTACCCAAGACCCCCCATGTCTCAAAGTTAGTCTAAGGTTAGTAATAGTTCATTTCAGTTCTAATACATTTTAAACATAAGGTTGTTGAATTGTGGAAGTTGTTTGAACTACATTTTTGGTTCATGTTATGACTGTGAAATGTCACTATGTTATCAGCTGGAAGTAAATGGCATTCAATTTTGATAAATCGTTTAATCTAGTTGTCTTGTCAAATGATAAACAGACTCCTTTTCTTTCTCGTTTTCTTTTCATGTCAACTTAAATTAAACTCGTTCATGAACATGATATCAAGCTCGATAAAATGCTAGCTGATTAATATTTTCCTGCAATCGTTTGACAAAAGATGATATGAAAAGACAAATCATGTAGGATCCTTATGACTTAAACGCATAATACTTTGTAATTATGAATTTAGTTAGACATGTTTGTTCATTGTAAGCCTGCCAAACAGGTATATATATATGTGGGTAGTAACTGTACAATTTCAGATGCACGTGTATATGGGTAATTACTGTACCATGTCTGCGCTGCTTAAATTTCAACACAAAAAAAACATCGGCCACAAGGGAAATACACTCGTAAAGTTTAAGGAAAAGATCATTTGGACAGCATACAAACAAACTTACCCAAAATGTTGTGTAAATAATCAATGTACTTATGTAAACAAAATTTGTTCGTTTAACTTACATGGAAGTGAAGTCTACTATAATAACTTGTTTTGTCTAGATAGATTTACAAATGGTTCAAGGGTATGATTTTAACGTAGAGATTCCTTCTTGGTACTGGAGATCAAAACTATAATGACAAGATAAAATGTCTCGGAGGAAGATATGATATTTTTTAACAGGGCCCTGTTTCATATTGCGGACGTTTTTTTGTAATTTTGACTAGATACAGTCTTCTTTAGTCCTATTTGCAAATCGACTCAAAACAATCTGATGATTTTATGTTCATGTTTTCCTTTATTAAGATGAGATGTAGATAAATACAGACCTGTTGTTCCTAGCCGAATAGTCCTTCCATAGTTTAAATACTTGTCCATACGGATGAAGTATTATTATTATTATATTTCATGAATAAACCAGAACTCATTTTTTAAACTAGTGTATCTAAAGTTATCATGAGATAAATATTACTATAAGTGCTTCTGTAAAAAAGGGAATTTAGCGAAAACGAATGACATTTATTATTCTACGGAGAAAAAATATTGTTAAATTAATCGTAATAAAGATATTGTTTGTAATGTGTTAAACATTTTTTTCTTCCGAATTTTAGAATATTTGACAATGAAAGAGATTTTTATATAAAAGCATAAACATTGGTTAAGTTTTACATAGCCAGTGCCAGGGGCTTTCTTGGCCGAGTGGTTATAGTCGTTGACTTGCAATCTCTCAGCTCTCACCATCATGGGTTCAAATCCCAGTCTGGGCTTTTCGGATTTTACAAGTGAGGAAACCTTTCAGCTGGCTTGCGGTAGGTCGGTGGTTCTACCCGGGTGCACTCTGTGCTTGAAATAGTGTACATAGGTCCCACAGGGTCTTCCTCCACCTGTAATGAGCTGGACGTCGCGATATGACTGAAAAACTAGTTAGGCGACGTTAAATTCCAAATAAACAAATAAACATAGCCAGTGCCACAAAAATGACATAATAACATATCAATACATATTTCTATGTTGGCCACCATCTTGTATCCTTTAAAACTAGGGTACTTTTTCCGAATAGAGCTCAATATAATTGATTCATATATGACGACATTTAGTAAAGTTAAGTTTTACAATGCAAGTGCTAACAAAAAGATTAAACTGACGCTTCTTAAGCAATCTGTTGTTAAAAAGAGCTATATATGTCAAAAGGCATTATCATGTAAGCAGCCTTTTTTTTACTTTCACTCATCTCGGACATCCCACTGCCAAATGCTTCTATATGATCATCCTAAGAAGTATGCACTTGATGACCTTCCTAAGAATTGTGCTAAGTCTGATGCTTAATCCAACATGTCATGAATTTGCCAAAAGTAATATCAAAGAGACTAGACTACAACAGGTGGTACATACTTTGATATTTCCCAAGACCCCGCATGTCTCCAAGTTCGTTTAAGGTTAGTAATAGTTCGTTTAGGTTCTGATGCATTTTACACATAATGTTGTTAAATTGAGAAAGTTTTTTGAACTACATTTTGGCCCAGGTTATGACTTGGAAATGTCACTTTGTTATCAGCTGGAAGTAAATGGCATTCAATTTTGATAAATTGTTTAATCTAGTTGTCTTGTCAAGTGATAAACAGAATCATTTTCTTTCTCGTTTTCTTGTCATGCCAACTTGAATTAAACTCGTTAATGAACATGTTATCAAGCTCGCTGAATAATATGTTCCTGTAATCATTTGACAAAAGTTGATACGAGAAGACAAATCATGTAGGATCCTCTATTTCATGACATAACGCATGATACTTTGTAATAACGAATTTAGTTAAACCTGTTTGTTCATTGTAGCCTGCAAAACAGGTACACATTTATGTGGGTAATTACTGTACAATGTCAGATACACATATATATGGGTAATTACTATATAATGTCAGCGCTACTTAAATTTCAACACAAAAACATCGGCCACAGGGGAAATACACTAGTCTGGTAAATGTAAAAGAAAAGATCATTTGGATAGCATACAAACAAACGTCTTACCCAAATTGTTGTGTAAATAATCAATGAACTTATGTAAACAAAACTGTTCATGTTCGAAGCTTGCTAAGATACTTGTCTTAAGCATAAATATATAAAGCAACAATTAATAGTACGCGTATATACATAATCTTTACATTTGTTTGTTGAAAAAGAAGATATAGCTATGCTAATGTTTTCAGATATGAGATTCAAAGGTACAGATCAACAACTTGTCATGACAAAATTGCCTGCCAAGTAAAAGGACTGTGGTAAAGGAAGTATTCAGTTAACAAGCATACGTGTTGGTTGTGCTCAATGTCACTGTGACAATAACGACGGATTTTTCCTTCTCTGCATGCCCAACTTACTTGCCGAATTTGAGGATCGCAGGTCCAAGCTTTCTCCTTTAATCAATTATACCAACTTTTTGGATTCAGGTCACTGTGGATCTGATTTTGACCAGATGCACGATGTCTTCTTCACGCCACGCCCAGTCTCCCTGTCGAGTGCAAGGACCTTAGGTCCAAGCTTTCTGTAGCTAGCAATGTGACAAGCATTTTGTAATCAAGATCTATTTAACATTTACCCTTGAAACAATTTACTCTAGAAACAATGCCCAATCTCCCTTTCAGGTCTGATTACCTTAAGTTTAGGCATTCTCGACTTATCCATGGGACATGCTTTGGTCTACCGACGGACGGACGGACGACCGACCGACATACTAATATGTGCTAAGCAAGAAATCCATTTTCTTTGAAAAGGATGGTTAAAAATACACATTCATATAGTAGAAAATCATGGATTGATAATGATTGCCAAATAAGTAAATTAAAAGCAAGAGAGAGTCTAAAGCGATTTCGAAACAGTCGGGATGAAAATGACCTTAACATTTATATAAGTACTAAGAACGAATATAAAACATATGCAAGGAAAAGAAATATGATCATGAACAACAAAAAATAGATAAACGTGAAAATTCTTTGAAAAATTCTAAAGCTTTCTGGAAAGAGGTCAATGAATTGAGTAATAAGAAAACTATCCAGACAGACATTACTATAAGTCAGTGGTTTGATCATTTTCGGCTACTATTTGCAACTGAAAATGAAAGCGTTTATAAGGAAATTTATGAGGATGATGATGAAAAGGAAGATGATAATGATAGGGATAATGAAAATGATAGAGTTAATGAAGGCATTGATGCTAACAATATAGATGGCGAGATTGATACGGTATAGTTTAATGACTATAAGACTGACAGTGATGATGGGGACGTTGATGATGATTATTATGATGATGTTAGAGGAAATGTTGGTGGAAGTGGTGTCTATGGTGATGTTATTGAAGAAAATGCTGAAGATGATATAGGTTTTTTTGGAGGTATTGAAGATGATGATAATGAAAATGATGATGACTTTTGTTATGGAGGTAATACTAGTTTTACTGAAACTGAGGATTTAATTTTTAATTCGCCTATATCAAACGAAGAGATTATTGCAAGTATAAAGGAACTGACTTGTAGAAAAGCCTCCTCTGGAAATTTGGTACCACAACATTTTATTTATGGGGTTAATATTTTATTACCTTTCATTCAAAAGTTTTTCAATCGCCTTTTAAAAAATGCTGAAATCCCTTCAAGCTGGGCACAATCTATTATAATACCTGTTTATAAGAAAGGAAACAAAAATTGCCCAGGAAATTACAGAGGTATAGCACTGTTAGAGGTTTTAAGCAAAATCTATGTAACAACATTGACAAAAGAGTAACTTTTTATTCGGACGCATACAGTAAAATTGTTGAAGCACAAGCTGGATTTAGAGCAGGATATTCGACAGCAGATAATGCTTTTATTCTATACTCTATTGTAAGTAAATATTTGGTTATGAAGGGAACATTCCTTTATGTCGCCTTTGTTGATTTTCAGAAGGCTTTTGTTCAGTATATAGGAATATTTTATATGAATTTTTGCATAAAGATGGGTTAAAAGGGAAGTTATATAGTGCTATTAATTCAATATATAGTTCTGTAAAGGTGGGTGTTAGATACAACGACTCTGTTTCCATGCCATTCTCGTGCCCAGTAGGATTGAGGCAAGGATGCAAATTAAGCCCAATACTATTTTCTTTATTTATAAATGAATTACAAGGTTTTCTTGAAAATCAAAACGTGAGAGGAGTTCAACTTTTCCCAGATGTTATGGAAATATTCATTTTAATGTTTGCTGACGACATTGGGTTAATATCTGACACTGTATTTGGTCTACTACATCAGTTGAACATACTACAGACTTAAGTTTCTGTGACTTAAACAAATTAACTGTTTATATTGATAACACAAAGATCCTAGTTTGCAAAAGAGGTGGTAGATTATCTACACGAGAAAAATGGACATATGATAACAAACCAATAGATGTTGTAAACTGGTTTACTTATGTTGGAATTTATTTTACAAACAGGTTATCATTATTACAAACTGCAGACGCAATTGCTGTAAAAGCTAAAGGATACTTGCTCATCTTTTTTCATCCTTTTTAGAGTTAACTTATTTGCCTGTTAAAACATTTTTTAAAGTTTATGATTCAAAAGTAAGTATCATATTGTTATATGGCTCAGAAATATGGGGATTAAAACAAAGGCGATGCATTGAAAATGTTCAAATCCTTCTAAATGTAAGTAATTTAGCATGTAATAATGTAGTAATGGGTGATCTTGGTAGATACCCCATATATAATAATGCCTCAAAACGTATTAAATATTTAAGATTATCAAACCTGCCAAGAAATAGATTTCCAAAACTTTGTTATGAAATGTTAAAATACTATGATTCAATTGGCTATACAAACTGGGTCACTGATATTAGAAAACATCTGTTTAGAAACGGATATGGATATGTATGGGAAGCTCAAACAGTGTCAAATGACAAAATATTTTTATTCAAATATACAGAAAGTCTAAAAGACCAATTTGTACAATTTTGGCGCTCATCGTGTGAAGATAGCAGGAAACTATGTACTTTTAAAGATGTAAAACTTGAATTTTGCAGAGAACCATATATTAATATGATAAATATAGATAAATTCAGAAAACGTATGGCTTCCTTTAGGTTTTCATGCCATTTAATGATTGAAAAAGGTAGACACCATAATATTCTTATTAAAGATAGAAATTGTGTTTACTGTGAAAGTTGTTTTGAGGGTGAATTTCATTTTGTGTTAATTTGTCCCTTATATAGTGAAATCCGTTTGAAGTTTGTTAAAGAAATATTTATATTAAATGCAGATTACGAATAGTTTTGTAGGCTGATGTCATCTCCAAGTGAGGATATTATACATAATCTTGCAATGTATTTGTATTATGCTTTTGAAATAAGAAATGATATTCTACACGGTAGAATGTAATATTACCCAGCTCAAACAATCCTACTACATTCTGTATATGTAACAAATCTACTTGGAGAATTTAGAAGAACGGAACAGGACCTAACATAGTTATCATATTTTGTACATTAATATAGAACAAAGGGTACAACTCATCTTTAGTAACAATACTTTCTGAAGAAAGTTGTCGTAATATGTTGAAATATACACACTAGTGTAAAGTCCTAGTATTTTTCATCCTTTGATTACATTTTTACAAAATGACTGTACTAAATTTTATTAAACTATACATCAGTCATTATATCATATCGTATACATTGAAATGTTCCTTATAGTTGCTTGTAATTATTTGTGATATGGCTACTACCTGTCATTACATGCAATTATATGTCTGTGTTTACATGTCTATTTTTGTGTATAGGCCGGAGGCCTGATTATAAATAAAATATCGTATTGTATCGTTACTAGCGATGTTAAATATAATGAGGACATTGTATCTTTCTCTTTCGACAAACTTCATTAAGTGCAAAGTAATAATTAAACGAACGACGAGGTAGGTATGTGGCACACGTTTCGCGTAATGATAAGTCTGTCTTTTTATTCGCATGAACCATGGAATAATTCGAAATGGCAGAACAAAACGTATTTTCCAGCATGGTTTTCAGTAAAATTTAACTTAATTTCACATTATGTCTGCCTAGCCCTTTCAATTGTTTGATTCTGTATACAGATGCACCAGACATATATTGTTATCAGCTGAATAAATATCAAGTTTACAACTATATATATAAGTATTTCTTGGGACGGTGTCTGTCTTTGCACATTATCTACAAGGCATTGCAGGAAATAATCATTTCGGGAGGACAGTTATCTAGTGGTTGCCCTACTTACCGTCGAGTGATACAATGTGTCTTGCTTGTATATTTCATTTTTAAAGAGGACATCAAATTTAAAAGTCGAGTTAAAAGGGACTAGTTTTATTATAGTAATTAACTGATTTAGAAATCTTAAAAACGTCGTATGCATATCGTTTCTTTAAATCGGCTATTTCACACATAACCAATTCACAAACATTACGATAAAAAGGAAAAATATAGTCCAGAGTTTTGTTTCAGGTCTGAAACAACTCTTCTTATATATAAATGACATCTACATAATAACATGGTTACCTGCGAATGAATATCAAAATGGTAAAGTTTATATCACTTAGTAACGCGAAAAGAGTTTATTTTAAGATCGCGTTAAGCTGACCATGAGCAGTTGCATGCGGGTTTGTTCTTCCCATATCCGTGTACCAAAATACTTCGCAGAAAGATGTTTAAGCGGCGAGTGATGAAAACGGAATTCCGTGTTTTATAAAAAGGGGAAACCTCGATGGTACGAAAAGGATGCTTGTGACGCGTGTTATACGTCAGATAGCACACTTATATTATTTTGTTTCATCAGAGTACGAGTATATGTAGATATGGAGAATAAATTATTTCAATATACATTTCCAGATGTGGCAGACTTTATCATCGATCGTAGACATATCTGTGAGTGAGCCGCCTTTAAAGAGTTTGGATTTTACTTTGGTCCTAAGATGACTCGTGTGATTGTCAAAGTTTAGCGAAATATCATACATGTTAAAAGAGACTTGTATACACGTTATTTTTTGACATGTCATAACACATATACTTAACATAGAACTTATCAGCAGTCGAAAAGGGTTTCCCATGTCATGTGCTATATAATAGAGGATCTTACATGAGTGTTTATTCAATGTCATATTTATAAAACGAGTTGACTAAAAACATGACAAGAGCCTTGTCGATGTTTATTAAGTGATATTGAGTAAACACGAATATAAATTCCATTTATCACAAACAGAGGAATTTTAAGAAATTTGCACAAACATGCACACTGGGCGGTTTTTATCAACCGGTTTCAAGTTATGTTTATGTAACTAGTGACATATAATGTTTGTGTTATTGCTTTATGTCACTCCTAGAAGCAAATTTATGTAATAATGTATTTTAATAAGCTATGAAATGAAACTGTGTAATTAATATGAGTTAACATGTACCAGAAACCAGAAACTAAGAAGTCAGCTTATATCGCTGAAGAACATAACGTCAGGCGATCCTAACTATAATTAAAAACAATTTTTCATATAATCAAAAATATAAATGAATGTGTGATACAGTATTATCAAAGTATTATCAAACAAATGTAATTGAAATGAATAATCTATGTACCGTACTTTCTTATGTGAGTTCGATCCCCGACCTAAGACTTTAAACTTGGTAGTAATGGATTTCCCTAGTTAGTAGGATTAGGGGTTAGCATTTGGATCAGATAATCGCTATTGTGATTAAGTGATCGGCTAGTTCAGATCCCAGCGTTCAAGTGTTATACACTGGGCACTTTAAAGAACAAAACACGAGTGTTCCTCTTTCTAGGACACCCAAAAGCCTAAGATGACATACGTGTAAGGTTAAACAGACAAACAAACAAAGCATAACTTTAGAATACCTGTAAATTTACATTCTAAATATTGTTTTTCTTGATTGGACATTTGCATTTATTTAATGCGTGTTAAAATGACCAATTCTTTTACCATTCCACATCTAGATATTACCGACTTTAACTGTATGACTTGACACAACATTACCAAACACCTATATCTTTGTTTTATCTTCGTACCTCTCTAAATTAGATAACTTGCCAAACGTAACACAACAAGGCGTATATTGTATAAAATCGCTTTTTTTTGTATGAATAACCGTTTTATCAGCAAGTAAAAATACCGCAAGTTGGAGATACACATCTAGGTTATCACCATCATTTTTTACCCCAACTGATTTCACAAGTAAACCAATTACATCCTGGTTACGTATAGGGGATACCATTATCGGTTGTCTGGAGACGCTCTAGGGTATCTTTGAAAATAAAAACAAAAACGACGGGCTGTCGGAAACACATTTATGATACGCTGTTTATATTGGTAAACAGATATATACAACAGCGCTGGCTAAGTATTTTACTGAGAAACAAAGCATACCGATTGACGTAGTGAGTGATAGAACATGTGATCTATTTCAATGAAAATTCTTTTTATTTTACCCGATTGTAATGAAACAATGTAAACTGATATCGGCTACTCACGATGCAGCGAAAATGCCATGCAGAAGTACACATTTATGGTTTATAATACAACATCTAACACAAACGCCGATAAGCAGAGTATTAAGAATGATTTGTAATGGATACACATAAAAGTTGCTGGTTTGTATACCGTTAAGCGTTTGGAACAAAATCCAGTTTGGTTTCTTGACACACATATTAAGGAATGAAAATTCCAGTCTGTGTCAATTATTTGCTCATGACTTTCTTAAGGTTATTCGTTTAAAAAGTGTGAAAACATTAACGTATTTCGTTGTAACAAATTATTTTGCATGATGTGAAAATGTAACTATAGGTTTTTACGAAACATGATGCATTAAAGATATACCAAATGTTGTAAAAGTATAATTTTACTAAATGAATAGTGTGTTACGTTCTGATCTTAAACATGTGGTTGAATTACTTATTGTTAATACAGTACATATCTTAGTGACTATATACACAATAGATGTTTTAGCAGGGTAAAGTAGATCTAGTTTAAACCGATTCTTGATTATTTCTTTTAAAGTTTGCCTGTTGTTAATTTGCTTTTATGTTAAATATAGCTAATTACAAGTTATATCTTGACATAGGTTTATGTCGAGCCTCAGATTAGCTGATCATGTCAGGAATGCAACCGACACAATAGTTTGTAGCAGGACCACCCGCAATAGACTTCGCGCTTCTAGACTTAATGGACGTAATTAAAATTAACCTAAAGTTGGGATACCTTTACCGCGACGTGATTGTCATGATCGGGTGACTTGGGCAAGGCCCCATTATAGATGAAACTGTGCGCAGTGGACTGAATTTCCTTTTTGAACATATCAAGATTATTGTTTCTTTGCTGATGAAAGGTTACGTGTTTGGAGACGAAATGGTGAACGATTTGATCCGCAAAACGTCATTTAAACGTGATCTTTATGATGGGGGCAGTGTGATAATATAGACTGGAATGTGTCAACGTGATAAAACTAAACTTGTTACAGTTGCTTGAAACCTTACTGCAGGGCGATATTGAAATAAAAGTGTGGTGCCAGTGGTCGTACCTTTTTTTATTATGACATGCACAACGCCCACCCTCACACTGCCAGGCACATGCAGGATGTTCTCAGGCCTAACAATATTGCCGTTCTTCCCTGGTCGTTTAATCCGTCAGACCTTTCATCTATTGAAAACATTAGGGACCACCTAAGACGTAAAATCAGAGAACGTAATGACGTCATAAACGCACGTGATCTTGAGAGTGCGTCATATGAAAAATTCGCCGAATTCCTCGACAAGTTGTAAAGAAGCTTATCAACAGCATGCAACGACGATGAGCGGCTGTACATTGTACTTGCTGCTGACACATTTGTTACTTTTCTCTTTGACTCATACCATGTTTAGTGTGA
>JAULCC010259500.1:0-12389 GCA_032358795.1 Nuttallia obscurata | reverse complement strand
AGAGAGAGAGAGAGAGAGAGAGAGAGAGGTTAATGACAAAATATTGAGAAATTAATGTAATGCGAATGTGATTTAACTTTTCTCTCGGTTTTCTACAATTTCATCGGTGCGGTACCGTCTCAAGTGGGAGAGAAACAATTAGCACTATGAAGGTTTCGTTACTTGTCTTGGACTACTGTATCAATTTTGCTTACTGTTTCGCAATTTACTGAGACATGATTTGTAATTGTTAAGACAAACATACGCAGGGTAGGAGTTACTGTCCACGTTGTTATAAACAGGTGAGTGTTGGTGAGAGGGGGGCTTGTTACACCTAGTAAACATGTTTCTATATTCACCAATTTTTACACGTTACCTGAATATTTCACGACGTTTGCACAAAAGCCAAAGGTATAAGACACATATATATTAATGTGTGTGTGTGTGTTTTATTTTGTTTATATTTATTTTATTATTTATTTATTTATGAATATATCTTTATTGAGTTTGCAGAGAAATACTATGAACGGCAACCGTAAGTGCTCATTTTCCAAAAGTAATTTGAAATTAAGTAAGGTGATACAAACCTAACCAATTTGCTGAACTAAAAAGATATCTAGCCTGTGTTCATGCACAATGAGCATGTGGTACGACGTGATTTAAAGATAATTGTTATCTCTGGAAAAACAAAATAATTGAAATTGTTCCAGTTAATACAGAACGTACAAATTTAGGTAATTTAATTTATTATCTGTATTTCAGTGAACGCATAACTGTATTTTTCCAGATTTATGAACTGACTCTACGGAGCCGAAATATTTAAAGAGTAAATTATAAACAATCCTTATGAACTGACTCTACGGAGCCAAAATATTTAAAGAGTAAATTATAAACAATATCACTTAATTTCGTTTGGTGTATCCAATGCCATTTTTACAAACGAGTAACACTTACATACAATCACTTATTGTTTGTCTTACAATTTTAATTACTGATTTTTTTAACCATACCCACCACACAATAATTTGATTAGTTTTAAGTTGCACTAATATGGCGCCTTTATGCAGCTCTTTATGGTTGAGGACGACTCCAGAGGTCACCAGGTACAACCACCGACCTTCCGCAAGCTATTGCTTTTTCTTAAACGTATGGGTATAGTATTACAATTACTTACAGTAAATTGATATATTATTTGCATAAAGTATTGCATGTGAACTTCGATAAAACAACAATTAAACCTACAATTATTGATAAAATTAATTTAATATATGATACATTACGAATGCATTTGGTGTATTAATGTTTATTATTTATAAGACAACATGAATTTGTGAATAGGTTAAGATTTTAAACCATTTTTAAATCTTCCGCAATTTGCACGTCAAGTGTACGCTACGGAAGCATAGTTTTAAAACATATCTTATGTATAAACGCCCAGTGGTGAAATTTACTGTAAGAAATCCTTTAGTCTTTGACAGCTTTTAATTTCCCGATTAAAGATTGATGTTCATAACCTGATTACTTGATATACAACGTCAACATTGGTTATACCATTGCTAACTAGTGTGTAACATTTAGTCTCCTGATACGCGACATAAAATATTTGAAAATCCGAGCTACACACTGCACACCACATGCTGAAACATTTTTACCGCAGAGATAATCTTATTTTCAAAATGAACAATTCAATGTTTTCTCAAAAGTTTATTAGTTATTAAAACCAGAGTATAAATGCAACACTATATAAAAAGTATATATTCAATTATATTCACATATTTCTTGCAGCAAATATATGTTTGCAAGTCCGTAACTATGCGTGCTTTATTTTAAAGAAATTGAGTGTATGTATGAGACTGATTTTTTATGTTTTATCTTAAGCTGCAAAGTCACTGATTTGCCGACATATAAGCATATAAGCAACTCGACTGAACCTTTATTTAGCAGTTGTCATATATGTAAATATGACTTTGTCCATTTGAACACACAATAAATTGGAACATGACCAAGACAATATAATGACACACCTACAAGCAGATATTCTAGTAAAACATAATTAGCATTTACGAATATAGCATATGAATTCAGATCGCTAAGCAATATCAAATTGTTAAACATCATTCTGTAAGCAAAGAAACGAGTAACAGTATATCATAGCTTGGTATTAGCGGGTCTAAACGTTTGTTTGTTTATTTGGAATAGTATTATAGTCCTATCGCGACGTCCAGCTCGTTACAGATGGAGGAAGACCCCCTTGGGACCCCTGTGCACTATCTCAGGCACAGAGCGCATCCGGGTAGAACCACTGACCTACCACAAGCCAGCTTGAAGGTGTCTTCATTTGAAACATCCGAAGTGCCCAGACCGGGATTCGAACCAACAGCGGTGAGGGGCTGAGATATTTGAAGTCAATGACTATAACAGCTCTGCCACAGAGGCCCCCGGTCTAAATGTAGATCGTATTTTATGTATTGATATACCTTGTGTGATCACTAGTGAACTCAAAATCATTTGATTATCTGAATCGTTATTACAAATAATAATAAGACATTGGGTCTTTGAATTATCTATGTATGGGTGTTCCTTTGTGTGTCTGATTGCTTAGACAACGCGTCCGTGCTTCCGGGTAAATATTCGCTTTCGGTAATCGCTATACTTCGCACTGTTAAAGACATGTATACATTAGAAGACTGACATTTGCAAGGTGATTTAATGCTAGAACAGCTCTTATGGGTATAGTATTACAATTACTTACAGTAAATTGATATATTATTTGCATAAAGTATTGCATGTGAAACGGTTTTAGTAAAGATGTACGTATACATAACACAATTATCGGTTTATAATTCACAAACCAGCGTTGCAGTGCTCATTGTGTTTTCTGTTTTTAAAACTTATATATTCTTCACATGTGATGGCAAATGTTTAGTAAATTTATTTCAAGTACTCATATACACCTTATTTATCTCCGTTGCTTCTCTTAAGAAAGTAAATACGATGAAACACTTCATTAAAATAATATTACGTAATAATGTTATATTATGAAGAAAAAACCGTGAAAACCTCTTCTTTAATAAGCAAATAGTAAATTCCAAAAAGCGAATTGTGGTTTCCCGTGCGCTTTCGATTATAACGTCTTAATCAGGGCAATTATGGCTACACTATGGTGTGCACTAAAGTATTTACCATTGACGTCGTATATTATCATGACGTCCGTCTCGTCTCGTCTCACTAACATTAGTTAATCTTCCTCATTCTCATTGAAAAGGGCCTCGTTTCGAAACATCGGACTATAAATTATACAGAAAAAAATAGTTAGTCTTTAGTTTTCTTATTAATCAGTATTATGAAACAGATTAACGATATGATTGTCCCACATCGTTACCAGAGTGATTTATATAGGCCCTGTTAGCTTCAGTAATGGACATAATGTAACAGTTGCGTTTTTTCTTTTCTACAGGGAAATTGAATGACACATGAATCTTCAGTCGGTCTCACAGGTCGGGGGAAGCGAATGCATTTGTTCTCACACAGTTTCTATCAATTCTCGAAATAACCTTGAAATGTCTGCATCTTTGGTCTTGATTTTTTCGGAAATGTTCATTACAAACATTATAATCTTAGATACATGAACTGCAACGAAAAACATCGAAACCCTATTTTTACAGAATATAATCATTATATAAATACGTATATAAACGGTTATTGACATTAATTCAAGAATGCAATCATAATTATATTTGTTTGGTTGTTTGTTCGGAATTTAACGTCGCTTTAATAGTAATTTCAGTCATATCGCGACGTTCTGTTCATTACCGTTGGAGAAAGACCCCGGGGGACCCTGTACACTATTTTAGGCACAAAGTGCACCCGGGTAGAACCACCGATCTACCGCAAGCCAGCTGATTGCATTCTTAACATCCTAAAGTAAAGTTAACAGAATGGGTTTCCAACAACTATCATATGCAATAACATAAAGGCATGTCTAACGTAGAAATGGTTTATTGTATGTATAGTATGTAATTTGCTTATCTTAATCGTTGAAAACTTTATTTTCTTAAACGTAATGATATAAACATTTTGTTTATAAACTGATATATTATAATGAGTAATAATTACACCAAATTATGATGTATAGTCTCTTGTAACTCTAATAAAGCTAATAAAGAGTGACTGTGTATCTACTTTTATTATAAAAGGTAAATGTTTTATATTTTTATGATTATAAAGTATGTCATTACCAAATAGTTTAGATATATGTCTCTTTTACATAAAGTTCACAGTCTTTGTTAATCAGTTTATCTCAAATCTGATTTGAGGTAACATTCGATTTCTCAAAAACATTTCTTGAGGGGGCTTGTTTAGCCGATATTCAAACATCAGTATCTTAATATGCCTTGTTTTAATGATTTTTTAGACAGACTTGACAGACATGACACTTTGATTGATTAAAAATTCAGTTTATAAGATTAAGAAAGGCTGTATATTTTATAAAATGTATTATTACGAGCTATACTTGTCATTGAACTAATGTCTAAAGGCATTTGATATGATAAAGAGTCTTATAAATTCTAATTTGAATGGCATTATTAACACTTTTTAACTGCATAATTATGTATATTTGTATGTTGTTATCTTGATGAAACTCAAATAAAGACAAATAAGACTAGGAATGTAAATTGCAACTGACTGGTTATATTTATATTGTATACAGTCCTTATTCGTTTGTTTTATGTTGTTGGTCTATCTCACTTGTTTCTGTAGTAATATTTATGTGATGTGTGTGTGTGTTATTTATGTAACATAGGAGGTATTGGCCATAAATTTTATCTTAATTTCAATAATCAATTTTGAGCTGGACTGTTTATATCTAGAATTAAGTTGTAAATCAGTTTGTAATAACTAAATGTTTTATATATGCTCTCAACGTCACATTCACTCGTGAGCAGAATAGAACAGATATTTTATTTAGTCTTGTACCTAGTACATTGTCATATCAAATAAGATTATAACACTTCAACAATTTGTCACGCAATATACCACATATACAGAGACAGCTCAACTAACCTGAACATGGAAGGTCTCAAATAGCAACAATCTTTTAGAAAAGTCTTACGTAAATCGCTAAAATATGGATAAATCAGTATATAGAGGATATTTATCTTCTACCTCCCTGTGACGGCAGCAAACACAATGTATTTCATTCCTTGGAATTTTGTTTCTGGTATATCATGAACGATATTTGTACACGAAGATAATGAATAGTTATTCTAAATATTGTTATGTAGATTTTTAAATCATTGATTAAAGTATCTCAATATATCTTGTACGAATTATCATTTATCATTTCTGATAGAGTCTGAATATTGTTTGGCATACCAACCCAATTTTGTAAAAACACACATAAAGTATGTCCTGTTTAAAAGTATAAAAAAACACAATCTGAGCCAAAGTTCTCGTGAAAGCATAAGACAATACGGAACTAGGTAGGAGCCTGTTTTACTTTTGTCATCCACTAATTGTATACACTTTCAAAATTGTGAAAATGTTGGTTATATAAATTGTATAAAGTTATATTGCCAGAGTTGGACATTTTGCAGCAGCATTTGATAATTCTAAAACCAAACTCGATATAGATAATGGTTAACGACGAAGTTAGTCTTAGACGCCTGCTGTACATTTAAAATACGTTTATAACATTTCAAATGCAGTTTGCCTGTTTAATCAGCCTTGGTTAATGTAAAGAAGCAAACTTAAATCATCTTTAAATGAAAAACACAGTACCCCACGCATAGTATTAATTACTACACATTATCCATAATGTATGTATACAGGGTGCAGATTCAAACAACCAGAATCTTCAGAAAGCAAGTTCGATATAGCGTTAAGCGCTACCTCTAAGATAGAAGTGCTGTTTTCCGAAGGATTGATGGTGTTTTTGAATTGAAAAATACCAAGCAAACATTATAACCATTTTTTAAACTGTGATTCAGCCGATGTGTCTTGCAGGAGGCACTTAATTTTAGGATTGCATGCTGTAATATCATTATTTGTTTCACAGTAGTCATTGCAGCCTTAAGTGGTATTTTCGACTCCTCGGCAGTTCGCGGAAACGGATGAGAAAAGCACCGTCTAGCGGAGCACATATATGCGTGTGTGAACAGCTAGTGTGAAGTGTCGTAGTAATACAGGAATATTTAAACAAAACATCAAACTGTTGTGTTTACGATAAGAATATTATATACCATAAATGAAAGACGTACGACAACTTTTAAAGTTCAAAACACGTAAAACCAATATGTTTTTGTTCAATGAAACATATTTTATATAAAGATTTTAGGCAGGATATGTAAGACCTACTTAGATATATACCGTTATTTAGACTTAAGCTGTTTTATGTCATTGTTAATGGATATATGCTGTTAGATTTTAACATCCCTAGTCGCAGCAATTATGCCCGAGCAATTACACGCGCTATTAATAGTTTATTTTTTCGTTGACCCCAAAATGCCCCAGATCAATTAAAGTCACTGAGACCTTGGCCTTTCATATTTTACCTTTCAAAGTTTTCAACTACTGACCATAAGCAATATATATATGAAACAAGTTTGACTACTATTGGTCAAACTATTCATTGGTAATTTGTCAGATTAAATTCCAGTTAACGGTTACTGTAACCTAAACCTTTGGTATATAGACCTTCAAAATAATACCCCCTTTTGAAAGCAGTTGTATACTAGTTATAAAATCATGCAGGCTGTACGAGTACGTCTGTCTGTCATAACGCGTTTTTAGTTTCCGTTCAATAACTTTTTTACAGTTATAGTAAAGTCACCACACTTAGACTGCTCTCAAAAGGTCATATTCAAATATTCTCTACATAAGTGTTCTTTAAAATATGAGTTTGAAACTTATAAAACAAACTTGAAGTACACAGTAGAGAAAGGAGCATGTCTTTATAAAGAAAAGCATAATATATGGTCCCAGCAAGATGTTGAAAGTTGAATCTATATTTATTTTGTTGTTTTAATGGCATACTCACAATGCTACATTCGCAATGTAGCTAAAATATAATACTCACAATTTGATAAGGATCACTTATAAGATGGTTTTTATTCCTTACATAAAGTTGAAAAGTTAAAATATTTTGCAGTGATTCAGAAATGTTTCCTTTGACATCATCTTTGTGACAAAAAGGAATGAGCCGACAAACTGTTGAAGCGGAACAGCGGTTGAAACTTGGTAGGGGCAATAATTCGAGATAACACGGAAAGGTAATAAAATGAGGCCTTTTGGAAAAAATAATTAGTTGCCTGAATTTCTTTAAGTACCGCTTGTGGTGTCTATTTAAGTGGATTACTGCTCGGGATCGCCTTCTTATACTGCTAATAAGCCTTCGAATGCTTTGTTGTGGGAGTCGAGCCCACTCGTCCGAACTAACAGTGTTTCAATAATTTACATGTCATATGTGCTAATATTCAAAGTTCAACTACATTTACCTATCAGTCACGGCCTATGAAAAATAGTTTCTAGTTGATCCGATTAAGCAGCGTAACAAATTTTATGATGAAAGGGGTAACGAAATAAGAGGATCACGGCTAGTCGTAATTTACGCAATACGTTAAGAGACGAAAGCCCGCAGCTAAAATGCATTAGATACCTCTAGACGGACACCCAAATAATTTGATATGACCGTTAATTGAAAGCATTGGTGAAACTTAAGTAGATTTTTATTCATCGAAGGATGACTGAAATCAGAATCAGACAGACACTGCCTAGACTAAATAAATCATTGTATATATATTTGCCATTAGTTTTAGTAGAACTGAGATAAATATGTGTGTCTGGAGTTAAAACTTCAGGGTACTCAACTGTTTTCTTATTCATATGTCAGTTTGTACGAAAACATGAATAAAAAACAATATGACAGTTTGTACGAAAACATGAGGGGGCCTCCGTGGCCGAGTGGTTATAGTCGTTGACCTGCAATCCCTCAGCCACTCACCGCTGTTGGTTCGAATCCCGGTCTGGGCACTTCGGATTTTTCAAGTGAGAAAGCTTTCCAGCTGGCTTGCGATAGGTCGGTGGTTCTACCCGGGTGCACTCTGTGCCTGAAATGTGTACAGAGGTCCCACGGGGTCTTCCTCCACCTGTTATGAGCTGGACGTCGCGATTTGACTGAAATACTGTTAAAGCGACGTTAAATTCCAAAACAAACAAAAAAACAAAAACAAAAAAACGAAAACATGATATGTTGGTTTCATTAACGCCATCTGTTCACTGCAGTACGAAAAACATTTAAATTGCCAACGTATAGCTTGTATGAAACTTGCCTATGACAGTACTTATCTTAAATGAGACTGTTTGCTAGATATTGCAACATATTAGGTATACACTTGCATAAACCAGTTGATACAAATTTCAACTCAGCTTAGTTTACTGCGTTTGTTTTACATAGAACAACTTAAGCATCATATACATGTACATATATACATAAAATAATAATAGTTACAAACACTGGTCAGTCCGGTTTCCTTATAGTTTTTATACATTTCTAAAGGCTTCAGGAAAATGGCTACATTTTGTTTCTTCTTTCATAAAATGGTTTGTTAAATAATAACAATAAGCATATGAGAGAGACTTTAAATGGGCATTGCATGTGGTCAAATCTCATTATTTGTGAATATAACATTGTTTAAACTAAAATTATGGATTTCTTAAACCTGTTTTAACTCGTCCATATCAGCACCAGACAGTGTAATGATTAGTTAATTTCAAAGTACAACGATTTGACAATGTCATGTTTACTTAAAACTATATATCCTGTTGTCATCGTTATCTGTTGTGGTTAAATTTCTTAATGGAAGTGCAATACATAATGCGTTAACTCTACACAGAGGATGCTGTGGGTTTGTCTCCTAGTTAATATTTAGAAAGCAGAGACAGCTTCGTTCTATTAAATAGAATGGGGAGTGTTTTGTAAAGTAACAAATTTACAATAAATAAGGTTAAAAATTACTGACAGGATATGACACAAATTGTAATATATAGTTGACTTTATAAAACGAGGAATTGGATATCATATTATCGAGTCTTTAATGCTTTCTGCACGGATATCAACATGTACTTAACCGCGTACATGCAACTCTGGATTAGCCCTTAACCTGCTGAAAACAATGTCGTCTGCTTTAACTGTCCTCTGCCTGGATTTTAAAATTCGTCGGATTCGTCTAAAATATTTGGATAAACAATTGGCCGAGTTACTCGGCGTCTAATCTGGATCCAAGCTATTTGCATAGTCTATCACAGTCGCGTTTAGCAGGCTTAGGGTTAACAAATGCACTTGACTACTAATTTTACTGCAGTTTGTAATTTTCATTCAGTTCATATATTTTCCAGACAACCATGTCAAAATATACTATGAGTTTATTATCATATCACAGCGCCTAAGGTTTCGATTTTTAAACATGACATTCACAACTGTCGAATAGGAATAAAATCTGATAAACTTGATTTTATTTCACCATGTGAAATATTTATCCCTAGTACCTGAAATATTCTGTATATAAATATCTCTATACATGTCGTTGTTTAAAGAAACAGTTATGATAAGAAATTGTTAAATCTAGCTATCCAATACAGATGTCATTTATTTATTCCTTAATTGAACAAGTACTTTCACTAAATTTATGTTAATCTGACATGACAGGTTTACAATGCCATAAAATGAGAAACGTAGTTGGTGTACATTTAATAAACGTTTTTGGATTAACCCTTAGCCTGCTGAAAAACTGTCGTCCGCTGAAACTGTCGTCTGCCTGGAACTTGAAATTCATCGGATTCGCCCAATATTTCACACTCTGTCAATAAACAATTGGCAGAGTGTCAAACAGCCTGGATCCAAGCTGTTTGCAAATTCTATCACGATCGCGTTTAGTAGGCTAAGGTTTAACGGACATCAAAACATATGTTTTTCGATTTCTGTTTAAGAAACCTATTAATGTTAAGGTCCGGTGATATAGCGCTAAACACTGATCGCTGTCGTCTGCTTTGATAAATTGAAACTGTTATTAAATGCCCTCTTTAAATGTTTCAAATACAACATTCGAAATATATATTTCAAAACTTTGTTATATCAGATTCTAAAGGATTATAGTTGAAGTGTGGCAGTTTAAGTATAACAGTATTTCTACCTTTAAGTTCAAATCTCAAGGTTTGTAAGTTGTCATGTAATTATCTGAAGATGTAACCAGACATGACTATTTTAAACATACCGTGTTTTAGAACTCTGGGGAAACAAACATCTACTTTACTGATTTAAGGGCGTATTTAAGTAGTTTACTTTCAAGCGCTAAAATCAATGCAAATTATGTCTGCCATATATGGACGCTAATTTTGACTGACATAACATCTGCATTACAATATTGCCCAGTGACTGTTATAGACGTATGTAAAACAAGCTGTCAGAATATATGTCTGATAATGTGTTAACTTGTTAGTTCCCTGGGAGAATCCTGTTATTGATCCTTACGTAATTATCCATAATCTCTGGGAGATCTACGTAGCTTAACGACTCAGATTTAAACGTGAGATATTGCTGCAAAACACAACTTAAACACACAAATAGGACATTTTTGTCGGCAAACCTAAAACAATACAACTCAGCTCAGTACAATATTGTTCTACACTTGGCACATACAATGCCTACCATTGTTACATATATTTGCATGAATAGGACATTAAATACTGATACCGCACATAAGAACAAACCTGTGGCATATGGCCATCCTTTTTCTAAACACAACTGAAAACCCAACTATTCTAACAACAGAATCAACACTCATAGTGAGCAATCTGGTTTTAAGGGCTTAACCCCTTCACTGCTTTACCCTGAGTTTTAAGACATATACAAACAGCTTGGATCCGGATGCGAAAACAATTGCTTTGCCAAATATTTTGTGAATCTGTGAAGTTAAAAAATAAGTCAGACGAAATATTGCGCATGCCCGGTATTGCTTCCGGCAATAAAAGTGTTAATATTATTCGCATGATACCAGTTTCATAAAAGACTGTTATTATCGAAGTGGCAAAAGTGGACATTTAAATCCAAGGCATTAAAATCAGATGATGCCAAATCCATATTCAGCAATACATGGTTGGAACAGAAGGTAATAATTGCTTTTCTCCTGCAATTTACGATTCAGACCGCATGTAACAATAATAATTGGATTATATGAGCAAACTGTGTGAGCTTTTTTTAATTTCAAACTTTGGTTAACAATTGATCAATAGTTAGAACGTTTTGCTTTTATTGTATCCCGTATCAAATATTGTCAAATCCTTTTTAACAAGACAATGAGTATGTGAGTTTCTGAATGGAAGGCAAATATACATAATTTTTTCCCATATGCTTAACTCTACAACAGTTAAAAGGACCAATTCTATGCGTCAATATTTATTTTCTAAACATGTGTCATAAACATGACTTCTTAATAATAGCAATTGCCTTTCTTCAGGTTTATGCTCAGATAATCAGATAATCAGATAATCCAGACAATTTTTAAACTGAAATTCAGGGGTAAGTCTTGTTATATTATGGTTATAACATTGAATCAGTAGACGCATTAAGTACTAAACATACTTTTTAAGAATGTACTGTTCTGATATTGACTAAGTATCAACTGTGTGTAAAGTGAAAGATTTAGATTGCCAAGACAGATAACGATATTATGAGTACATTGATATTCTCTGCAAAAAGTTTGATTGTTTGTTTGGAATTTAACGTCGCTTTAACAGTATTTCAGTCATATCGCGACGTCCAGCTCATTACATGTGAAGGAAGACCACGGGGGACCTCTGTACACTATTTCAGACACAGACTTCACTCGGGTAGAACCACCGACCTACCACAAGCCAGCTGGAAGGGTTCCTCACTTCAAAAATCTGAAGTTCCCAGACTAGGCTTGGTAGTCAACAACTATAACCACTCGGCCACGGAGGCCCCCTTTGCAAATAGTAATTAATATTTGTTCGAATTAAGATTTATGCATATTTGAAATTTATACATTTGCATGAGTTACGTGTTGCTAAATCCGCGAATAGATTTCGCCATTAACTGCTCTGTTTAATGGCTGTTTTTATACAACAAGTGAAGAGTATTATGTTTCAAATTATCTCTGGGTTTTTGTAATAATTTCTAGTATTCATAGACTCGAACAATGTTGAAAACTTCATTTTTAGATCAATATTTACACTAGCAACAACAGCTTAAAGTCCATTTTAAGTCGTTAACAAATGCTTAACAACGACCCGCCTGCACTAAGTTGTTTGAATGCGATATGTGTACGCATATTAGGTAAATGTAACATAAATTGCCTAACATTAAAATGAACGAAACTGTTCACATTTTATAA
>JAULCC010259389.1:0-12391 GCA_032358795.1 Nuttallia obscurata | reverse complement strand
CCTGAAATAGTGTACAGAGGTCCCCCGGGGTCTTCCTCCACCTGTAATGAGCTGGACGTCGCGATATGACTGATATATTGTTAAAGCCACGTTAAATTAAAAAAACAAACAAACACAAACAAACATATGCAGCAATAAGAATTGAAACCTTTGTATACAATAAGACATACATGATTATATAAAAGTCCTTTAATTTGTAGCAAATGTTGTTGATTAACAACCACAGGAGGTCGAAAATCCAATAAGAACACTTTACCGCAGCTTGAATTACTGGAATGAGTTTGGAACACTTTCAAATATCCATTATGAGACACATAAAAGTAAATATAAAAGGGTGTTTCAGAATTCTTAAAGGGGATATCCCTAAAACTTTCGATAAATCTAAATATTTTGTCCAGATTCCTCCAAAAAATTAAATATACTATGAATAAGATAAAATGATATTGGTCCAGGTAAAAATTCAGAATATGGCAATAAAAATTGTTTACGAGTTTTAATACCGTTTACCTTGAAGACTTTTATCCACAACAACAACCATTTAAATTTAGCGGAGTTTAATGAGAATGTCCGGAAAAAATTCCGAATATCGGCGCATGCGAGTAGACTGTACGAAAATGGCCGGGTAGACACGATCGTTATCAGAAAACCATCAGAAAATAACGGAACTAAAACACTGACGAATACATTTTAAATCGCTGACGAATGAAATCGGTCACGGCCTTTTTCAACATTGTTGTTTTCTCAAGAGAAACGGAAATTTTGTATAATATTTCCACATGAGTATTCACTCAGTTCCAAAAGAAAGTGTGCACTTCTTAATCTTAAATATTTCAATATTTAGCAGACGTATCGGCTTCAATATTCGCACGCTATATTTCATGTGTATTTGTCATCGATCGATTGCAAAATCTAGCACGTGGTATGAAGAGATTTGAACGTGCAACCCGATGCAAACGGACAGGTTTATTACGTTGACGCACCTTCGACGTTGTTTACAAACAGCATCTAGTATTGCAAGGCAGTACGGTATCAGCAGACAGATCGTACTGCGTCTACTTAGGCAAGCTTGGGCGCCCATCCAGGCTAGGAGGCCCTATGTAGGACAAGTCTTGACAGCACGAATTAGTCGACAATAGAAACCACGTTAAACGTGGTTCCTCGATCTGCGTTCTCACCAAATATGAATCCGACAGAGCACATCTGGGATTACCTTGGTAAAATGGCGCGATCAAAAGAGGCAACATCAATTATTTTAAGTACCTTGCAAACATCTTAATTCAGGAATGGGAAAACATTCCCGACGTCATTATCTGACGTTACGTAAGGTCTATTGCTGCTTGCGTCAGTAGCAGAGGTGGGCACACACGAAACTGACTAAATTAACATCAAGATTGCAATCAAAACAACATAAAATTCAAAACTGAACACAGTCTGATTCTCAGTGTAACTTTGCAACTCTTATTTTTTTTATCACCCCGTCCTTTCTCGTTTAAAACCAACCACATAAAGCGAGCGCAACTCAAAATCTCAAATGTTCACCATATTGCACGCAAAGAGAACTAAATTTTCATACCAAATATATAGGCTTTCAGAAAAGTAGTCGATGAAAAATCACAGGAAACAAAGTGCACACCATCTTTTCGAACTAAGTGTATGTTTGATTATAGGTATAACATATTTACATACTTTTGACACTCTTTAAAAACGTGAAAACCTGAGGATAATTCCCTTTAAATCTTCGTGCAACAAAAACAGATTCGTGAAAAGATGATGGTCCAAAATTTTTTAATTAATTAATCATAACTTGTATATCAGCCCACTGAAATGGTCTGATCTGTTGGTAAAATGTGCTGCTTTGGTAACGGGATCTGAAATTCGCCAGACCATAATTCTGATGCAAATGTGTGAGGCCATTACTCTAAACAATTATGTGAGACCATTAATCTGATGCAAAAGTGTGAGGCCATTACTCTAAACAAATATGTGAGACCATTAATCTGATGCAAATGTGTGAGGCCATTACTCTAAACAAATATGTGAGACCATTACTCTGATGCAAATGTGTGTGACCATTACTCTAAACACATATGTGAGACCACTACTCTGATGCAAATGTGTGAGGCCATTATTCTAAGCAAATATGTGATACCATTAATCTGATGCAAATGTGTGAGGCCATTACTCTAAACAAATATGTGAGACCATTACTCTGATGCAAAAGTGTGTGACCATTACTCTGATGCAAATGTGTGAGGCCATTACTCTGATGCAAATGTGTGAGACTATTACTCTGATGCAAATATGTGTGACCATTACTCTGATGCAAATGTGTGAGGCCATTATTCTGGTGCAAATATGTGAGGCCATTACTCTGATGTAAATGTGTATGACCATTACTCTGATGCAAATATGTGAGGCCATTACTCTGATGCAAATGTGTGTGACTATTACTCTGATGCAAATATGTGTGACCATTATTCTGATGCAAATGTGTGAGGCCATTACTCTGATGTAAATGTGTGTGACCATTACTCTGATGCAAATGTGTGAGGCCATTACTCTGATGCAAATGTGTGTGACTATTACTCTGATGCAAATGTGTGTGACCATTACTCTGATGCAAACTTGTAAGACTATTACTCTGATGCATATGTGTGTGACCATTACTCTGATGCAAATGTATGTGAGCATTACTCTGATGTAAATGTGTGTGACCAATACTCTGATATAAATGTGTGAATCCATGGGTGAAATTCCGTTAACATGAGAAAAATGTTGTTCTTTTGAAATAAACAAACTTTCAAAAAGGAATTTCTTAAAACAAATCCCCTTTAACGGCTAAGCTATATGTACTACCTTTTATCAATTTACTAAACGGTTTGTTTGGAATTTAACGTCGCTTTAACAGTATTACAGTCATAACGCGACGTCCGGCTCATTACAGGTGGAGGAAGACCCCGGGGGACCTCTGTACACTATTTCAGGCACATAGTGCACCCAGGTAGAACCACCAACCTACCGCAAGCCAGCTGTAAGGCTTCCACACTTGAAAAATCCGAAGTGCCCAGACCGGGATTCGAACCCACTTACTGAACGGTCAAATCAATCTAACTTTATAAACTTCATACAAGCTTTACCATATGAACGTTTTAAAAATGAATGCAGTTGAAATATAATATTTCAAACACAAAATTTAAATGTTGCATTTTATTTACTATAGTCATTCAATGAAAATCTCCTTATTATAGCACCATGGTCACTTATTGTTGAAATCCATACAAATAAATTTACAAGAAATTTGCCTTTTCTTCATCTGAAAAGGAATAGCTGTCATGGTTGTTTATATCGGGTATTTTCAAAGACGGTATACGTTCACACATATTGTTATTATTATTAAAATTATGTTCTTTGTCATGTTTCTTTAAATTATTGACTTTATTTCTGAGTTGTTTGTTTGTGGTAATTAATCCATTGTGATAGTTTATCTGCTGTTAAAACTATTTTTCGCCTATCTCTTTTTCTAGAAAACGTCCATATCTCTGAAATTTATCATGAGTTTTCATTGTTAACGTATTGTAATTTCCCTGTATGGTAAAGACTTGATAGATAAATAGATCAATTAATTTTATAAAAAAATGTACAATTTACATGGTAATTGAATAAGACATACAAACAACAAAAACATGTATGAATCCATCGGCCAAGTAAAATCAACATTATTATTATACAAATGTAATAATAATAACAACAACACAAAAAGAGTTAAAAAAACAACAACTCTTATTTCTATTTTGGTCCTTAGTATATACGAGTAGTAGTGTAAAACATAGGAAGACACTATAACAATATCACAGTAAGTAGTTCAAGGAAAAGACAACCAAGAATTTGTATGCATCTTGATTTGAAGTTTATGCTGAACGAACAACAAGAGGGAAAGAATTTTTAAATCTGATTAAAATTAAAAAAACTGTTAGAATTTCAAACATTATAAAAATGTGGAAACTTGTTTGCATAAATTATGCATATGAGCTAGAGTTTGTTCAGATATTGATACTTAAAGGGCTGAGAACTTTTTATAAGTGAAATATACTTTATGTTATATTATCATTTCGGTAAACTGATACACAAACCCATAGTATCTAAAAAACATGAAGAAATATTTAGAAACAGATCTTTTTTTCTGATAATGTAATTATAGGAGTGTGGGAAAGACATCACAAACCTCAAAATGGCCACCTCATGATTTGCCATTTTCTTGTACTTTAAATAGAACCGGTGAGTACTCTAAGCAATGTATGCGAACAACACTCAAAAGTCCAAAACCAAACAGGAATATGTGTCAAATTCCCACTGAGGAAATACACGTAAGCTCCCACAATCGACGACGAGGTTTACAACCCAAAAACTGTAAAAGTAACGTATCTGTGTGATAGGCAACCCGTATTCTTTCCCTCAGTGAATGAAGTTCCAAGATGGCCGCCAGCCACACGAGTTCTGGAGTTCTAACACTCGTAGCGTTTAAGTTGGTCACCTTAAAGCTGGGCTCGTTTCTGTAACCGCTGCCACCGATATAGTCTCCTAGTAATTCCTTAGGTAACTAAATATAAGGTACACAATCACTGATGGCAGACTGCAAGGCTGTTTCTTGTATTTTTATATGGACAATTTTCAGCCTCGCTTAGCCGGCTTGACTTCCATGATAACTACAAGGTTATTGCCAACGCACACTTGCTTACTTAGTATAACGATATTCAAAGGGAACCAGAATACTAATACTGCTCCTATCTGGTTCCCTATGACAGCTGAATCGCCCCGAGTATGTGGTGGCCACTACACCTATATCTGGTCGTTTAAGATTCTATGACAACTCTGCTTTAGCCATTCAGTCTTTCATGTGAGGAAGCTATCCAGCTTACTTGCAAGAGGTCGATGGGACATTACGGGTGTTTCTCCACCGTTAAACTGGGAACGTTCGCCATTGTACCTAATTGTGTTGGTGTTAACCATAATAAAACAAAGTGAAGATACTTTAAAAGAGATTGTCGGGTAGTAAACGATTGTTACAAACAAATAGCCTTGGATAAACATAGCTTACGAGTAACAAAACACCAAATTATTTTGAGTGTGTCATTGTCATAAAAACAATTAAAAGTACTTTTATGTTCAGAAAAGGTGTTCAAATTGTTGTTTGACGGGTATATTCGTTATAATTTAAAAACGTGTTTATAGTTTCGAAGAACAGTTTTGTTTATATAAAAACGCTGACAAGTAACAAAGTTTTAGACTCTTCTGTTCAATTGATAAAACACGTCACAGAGGTATATGCATTAAGACATGGCTTGTTTGTTTTCACGTCCTTGTATGACATCTAGGGCTAATGGACGTCCCAGAGAGATAGAAGCGAATACAGATAACTATTCTGTCGAATTCTCTGGTTCTTTAACATGCATGTATATAGCACTGATACACGGGGTCTTAACCCCGTCCGGTCACTTTAACTTTACACCGATAAACCTGTCGTTGTGCTAACGCTTAATCATGAGCGCAGAGGAGGGTAAGCCATTACTACCACTTTTAAAGTTTTGGCCGGATATCGAACCTATAGCCTCCCACACAGGAAGCGGGCGCTTTTACAACTAACCTAACCGATCGGTCTGACATAGCTTGTACCGTGAAATACTCTTTAAAATATAACTGATCGGTCGGGAAAAATATTCATAGGGAAGGGTAGGGAGACGTACGGACAACAGTAACAAAACGGAGAAAGATAAATGTGTTTGTATATTTGTTGGGAGAGGGCTTTAGTAATGTTGTAATAATCTGTGCCCAATTCTATTTTAACTTTAACAATATAAAATGTTGAAACCGAGGATTAACATAAGGTTCTGAAGTTTGTGACATGGTTGAATACTGTCATGACTGGAAATACCAGAGTAGATTCCACAATTGTGGCGAAAGGCATTTGCACCGAAAGTGTGGGAGTACTTTGAAGCTACCTCCAGTCCTCGGGGGAGCATCAGACGAAAGCAACGGGGGGCCATGAATAAGAGGGACAACGAACGGGACAACTTATCGATAGATAAAGCTATCATGTCAAGGATAAATTATATCATTTGAAAGTCCTCCACGTAATTTGAGAGGGTAACTGTAAACAATTTTGACCTAGATACGCAATGGAAATAAGTACAGGTTTTGCATGACACAAATAACGTTCGTGTTTAATTTTAGAATAGAACTAGTGTAGTGTAGTGTCATATGAGTACCAGGGGTGACTGATAAGTTGTGAGCCTCATATGTAAGAGTTTGACTTTTGGTGGACATATTGCATTATTTTTCAACACAATCCCCTCTAGTACGAGGACCATCTTTTAAGTCCGTAGAACACGTGCCATACGTTTGAACCCGTTGATAAGATTTCACGATTTATGATATACAGTTACTTAGTCTGGATTACCTGCCCCTTTCATTACATTATAGGGTCAGGCAAACGTTGATAATGGCTGCGCCAAGTGGTTTTTAAAATTCTATGGGGAAAAAACAAAGTTGTTGGACCAAACATTTAAAAGTCTGTAAATTATTTTCTCTTGTATGTCTGTATCGATACCAATCCTTAAGATATGTTGGTCCACTCTATGTCGAGTGAAAATCGGTTGCTATTATCGGTTGATTTGTTGTATAGTTTTCGAACAAACTGCGGACTATAGGAATTTTGGATATTTGAAACAAAACAACAACAAAAAAAACAGTTAACAATTACTTTAACCAATGTTATGATATATAAGAATAAATACCAACTCATGAAACTATTTATGTCTTAGTGTGTCAGCTGGCTCTTTATAATATTAATTATCATACCAATATTGTTACTTACATAAAGTCATAATCATTCAAATTTAGGAAATGATAGATATAGTTTCTCAGAGTCAGACAATCTATTTATGTTGAATTTATGTTGAAATGTGTCGATACCTATAAAGGTGAGTTAAGTTGGCAGAGGCGGCCGGATAACTCAATCGGTAGAGCGTCGGCACAGTAAACCGAATGCCCCGGGTTCGAGCCCTGGTTACATAAATATGAACCTGCCATATGCAGCCTTTGCTCACTAGAGGGAGTGACTGAGAACATATTAATAGATTGTCTGACTCTGAGAGACTATTTCTGTCATTTCGAAATTTAGAATGACAATGTGAATAAAAGCTGTGAAATATTATAAACTGCCAGCATACACGCGCAGCCTTATACGGTTTCCTGAATTGGTATCTAATTATTTTTCATTTTTTTACAAATCATTGGTTATAGTTATGCTATTTGTTTGTTTCTTTGTCCAAATCTCCGAAATTCCTATATTCCGCTATTTGTCCGAAAACTATACAACATATCAACCGATAATAGCCACCGATTTTCACTTGACAGAGCATGGACCAATATAACTTTAGGGTCGGTATCAATTCAGACATACAAAAGAAAGATAGTTACAACGTTTGAAAAGTTAGGTCCAACAAATGATTTTTCCATAGTATTTTGTAAACCACTGGGCACCGCCATTGTTTCCGTTTGCCTGGCGTACTGTATGTAACCAGTACGCAGGGAACCAGACTAACAGTTACTTTAAACAGTTTCCGATTGGGTGGTAACAAGTTGTGTGGTGCACGTGATCCTCGTGAAAGTCGCGCGAAGGTTTTTCAACATTTACTATTGAACACTATTGAACACTATTGAAAATCGTTGCTTTCAATATGGTCGAAATATCGTCTGAGCAGAGGGTGTATTGTAAAATTCGAGCACAGTTCGGGTATCCGTCATCAGAAATTTATGGCAATTTGCACAAAGTTTATGGAACGGGTGCTTACAAGTAAAGTATAGTTTATAAGTAGGTGCATCGTTTTACACAAGGCCGGGGGGGCATTTAAAGATGACCGTAGGGAAGGTAGACCTCTGTCCGATGTGACGGA
Source organism: Nuttallia obscurata (assembly GCA_032358795.1). Lineage (NCBI taxonomy): Eukaryota > Metazoa > Mollusca > Bivalvia > Cardiida > Psammobiidae > Nuttallia > Nuttallia obscurata. The sequence goes on along the minus strand of JAULCC010259389.1, from coordinate 4,439 downwards.
AACACTGTCACTGGTGTAAAATCAGTAATTGATGAAGATGTAAGATATACAATGCAAGAGATAGTAGATATAACTGGGATTCATTCGTCATGTCTATTTAAGATATTACGTAAACAACTCAGGCTAAGGAAGGTCTGCGCCTGCTGGCTCCTCCATTTGCTTACTAACGAGCAGATACAAACTAGGGAAAGATTGGATTCACAAATCATCGAAAAAATACGATAAATGGGATCCACTTCGTTTAGATGAAATAGTTACAGGTGATGAAACCTGGATATACCATATCGAACCTGAGTCTAAGTGAAGAAATCGGTTCAATTCCCGGCCAAAGCCAAAGACTTTAAAATTGGTAGTAATGGATTTCCCTCTGTGGCGCTCAGGATTAAGGGTTAAGCTTACGACTGGTTTGTCGGTGTCAGGATAAAGTGATCGGCCTGGGTTCAGCCCCCACGTGTATCAGTGCTATACACTGGGCACGTTAAAGAACCGTAGTTCTCTACAGAAGAGTTATGTTTATCCGCTTCCCTCTCTGGAACGTCCATTAGCCCTAGCTGGCAGAAAGTGACGTAAATTGTACAAACAAACAAACAAAACAACTGCAAAAGAAGGGATGCATAATATGTGAAATTGATTGATTGTTTGTCCATTTTGCAGATAATCTACCATCAGAATACCATCTTAACACCTACTATATGATATGTACTTGCTGCTGTAAAGAATTATCCTCAATGTACTATGAGACTAAGTACAAGATTAAACATTCACAAAACAAAATTATGTGTACCCTTTCCTTTCCGTGGTCTGTGTAGTTGAAAACGTGTTCAGTACAAATATTAATGATATTACAATTTGGAATCTTCTTCCGTTTTCATATGCTGCATTTAATCTGATTAATCGTATGTCATATACCTGCTTCGAAATGCAGCATATTTCTCCGGATTGAACCAACTTTATCAATGAAATTGGAAATATATCTAATGTAAAAAGTTAATTGATAAATGTATTGAAAGAAATGCAAAAAAGACACTGTACATTATATTTGAATTGTCTTTCGAGTGTCCTGGAGTGTTAACTTCAAAATACGTAACTAGTTTTCAGCTACATTAATGGCGGTCATAAATATTCTCGGTGTATGCGCAGTAGTTTTGCGATGATCCCGGCTAGCTATAGACTCGCTCGAATGTATGGACTCGGTTATCTCTGGACAAGTTCGGATTGTTGTATAGCATCATACACCAGGCAAACATTGATAAGATTATCTACATAGCGAAACTATAGGACAATCACAGCAAATGAACTTTAAAAGGTAAACGCAAAATCAGTATTACTGTATTTAATAAGATACAATTCCAGGCTGTTTTTGTTTTTTTTGTTGTCAACAGTTTTAATGTATATATTATTAATTCATTCACGGTACTATTTTGTGGGTAAACTTTTGTGTACTTTGATTTGCATACAGGACCCCGGCTTCTCATTTGTTCATATCTGAATTTTAGGTACCATTGATATATTTCTGTTAAATAGTACCGACCAAACATTTTGCCTACCGTGATCATACCATACGAAAATATGCCTGTGCTTCAATGACGTTATATTTGTTTGCCCACTTTGTCAGATGGTTATTTAAAAAACGGGAGAATAGTTTACATACTATCATACATCAAGAAAGTTATTCCTCTATAGCTACTCGGATCTGAAGTATATCCGCTCTTAAATAATGACACACTATGACCGTCACTCCATAAATCAGGAAAATTGCCACGTGTGGCATTTATTGAACAGTTTTTGTAGTTAAGGTAGAAGGGCAAAAGATCCATGTTTAAAACATTCATTCAAATGCGTGTCTGGTCCTCTGCTGAAATTAAATATAGCAAACTATATTCGGTTATCTCGTACTCGGGTCACTTCCCGGAAGAATGCACCGTTACATGGAAATATTGATAATGTAATGTTTGTTTGACCTCATAATAAAATTTACGAACTACATAAAAGTTTAAACTCTTGGGGGATATCGGTTTTATGTATTAGCCGTTAACACTATTATCTAACCGATCTGTAAATCAAAAGTATGCAGTTAGTCACTGTAGGCTGATCAGATTGTTGTTTTAAATAAATAAATTCTATCATATTTGAATCTATATAATGGACTTGTTTATTCTCAAAATACACACACAATAGTTGCACGGAACATAAAGTAAACACATAATTCGTATATTAACTATGTCACCTTTCTATTTTAATTCCAGGCTTGAAATTTATAAGAGTTATTTATTAGACCGGACTTGTATTAGACAAATAGCCACGCAAAACTAATTTGTTTGCCGTTTATAACGAAGATAATATGACTGAGAAGCTGAGAAAATTATAAGTTCTTTTCAGTGTTAGGGGTTCAGCTCAAGACACTGTCACCTCACGGTACTTCCGTTTGAGATATAGTTTTCAAAAAAGAAAAGGTGTAGAACAAACGTCTTGACACAATTGGCAAAGCAGGAAACTGTATTGCATAAGGTAAGATGCATATCCCTGATAAAAATTGTCAGAAATAGAAGAAGTAACATAAATAATCACATAAACAAACCCAAACTAGAGTAATGTACCCTTACAAATAATAGATTGCTACACATTCGTTTACCGAAGTCACTTGTAATATATGAATGCACAACTGTAAAGGAAAAGAACATATTCTTGAATCTCGGTCATTTTCAAACTATCAATGTCATCACATCTTTGAAGCGACTAAACTCCAGATTTGATTAAAAATTTCAGAAGTTTCAAAACATCTGCCAAAGTTTGTAAATATGAAAATAACATGAATGCAAGAAGTGTCAGGAAGAAACTCTTTGCAGTTATTGTGAATGTTTCGCTTGATGGTTCAACCAAATGTAGTAGAATGGCAACAGCAGTTGCACATATCATGTTTAAATGACATGAAATTGGACCTTGATTTACAAGCAGACATGTGTGGTGTGGTAAACTCTTATCACAAGTAAACATTCCCGTGACCAATTTCACTATCTAAAACAATGATGTAACATGTAGTTGTAATTAGAATTTGCTCTGATGTTTACTCTTGATAAAGGAAGTAATGTTATGTCACGTAGAAGTATAAAAGGCATTAGTTTGAACTAATGTGATCTCGATACTATTAAATTATTTACAATGTAATGTTACTTGTTTGTAAACAGGAATGAATCTTGTTAACTGAAATAAATTTACAAATTGTAAAAACACGCATATAAGCAAAGAGGTTCAATACCCTTTTGGACATGGAGTTAGTAAGTTTCAGGGAAACTAAACATCTTAACATAAGGACAACAAACATTGCCATATGTATTTGGGTCTCATATAAAATAACACAAACGGAAATTAGATTTACTTATAAAAAACTAAAGACATATCATTCCCGTAGAAATTACAAAGGAAAACCAAAACTGGAAATCACTATGCAAACAACTGAACCATGTGTAATTTAATATTTAACCATCATGACAGAAGACACAGATTATTTCAAAATAAATTAAGTAAGTTACAGAAAATATTATTAGACTATGTCATGAAAATAATGGAATATATTTTATACTAGCATGTATTTGGAATTTGCCGGTACATCAGTTTACTCTGTTATAGTGGAGATTTAGTCTCAATGTAGGAAAGACTACATTCCCAGTTTACCTTGAAGATCAGGATTATCTCATAATATTAACTAAAGAGTTGCTGATTATACCACAATTGTATCAAACATCTCTTCAGTAAACCGTTTATCGTCCTCACTTGGTTCAGGTTTTGCAGTAGTGTCGATGCGTATCGATTTTACGTCAAATATGTTTGTTTGTTTGTTTGTTTATATCATTAACGTCACTATCTGCCAGCTAGGGCTAATGGACGTCCCAGAGAGAAGGAAGCGGATACGCAAAACTCTTCTGTAGAGCTCTATGGTTCTTTTACGTGCCCAGTATAGCACTGATACACGTGGGGGCTGAACCCCGGCCGGTCACTTTATCCTGACATCGAAAAACCAGTCGCAATACTTACCCTAAATCCTGAGTCATTTCTGCCATCTTTAAAGTCTTTGGTATGACCCGGCCGGGGATCGAATTCGCAGCCTCCCGCACCGGAGGCGGATGCTCTACCACTTGAGCTAACCGGGTGGTCTTATGCCAAATACGAGAAATGTGTTCATGTATAATGAAAAATGAGAAATGTGTATAATGAAAAGACAATTTCAATAAAAACACATTCAACTTTACAACACATTTTGAGAGTTGGCCATCATTTTTCACCATTATAATGAAAAGACAATTTCAATAAAAACACATTCAACTTTACAACACATTTTGAGAGTTGGCCATCATTTTTCACCATTATAATGAAAAGACAATTTCAATAAAAACACATTCAACTTTACAACACATTTTGAGAGTTGGCCATCATTTTTCACC
>JAULCC010259279.1:0-12392 GCA_032358795.1 Nuttallia obscurata | reverse complement strand
ATAATAATTTATCATTATTTGTGAAATTGTTTGGGGTGGGTGGGGGGGGGGCACGGCCTGCGGTTCCTACGGGCCTGCTTTATGTATTAGTCTCATAACATCATTATTGGCAAATTGTTGGGGGGGGGGGGGGGGGCCCGCCCCCCCCCCCCCCCCCCCCCCCCCCCCCCCCCCCCCCCCCCCCCCCCCCCCCCCCCCCCCCACGCCCCCCCCCCCATGTCCCATTCCCTGTTCCTACGGGCCTGTAATTAATATTTGTTATAATTGATCAAACTGCATTCACTCGACTTTGGTTAAAGCCTTTAGTGTTTTTCACCTGAAAACATCAAGGTTTTACATATCGAGTTATTTTAATGATATAAACACACACACACACACACACACTAAATATAATGACATATCTTTATGTCTACAACTACAACAATTTTGTAGTTGTTGTTTATTTCTGTATTTGCATCCTATTAACAAAAATGTATCATCAGTTACTATTGTAGCGGCATTTTGTATATATGAATATTTGTATATTTTATATATTCTTGAACGGGGTAGGGCGTCGTCAAAGTTGTGAGAAATTGTTGCGAGACCCAATTTCTGACTCAAAGAAATAAAACGGTCATGTTTAAACATATTATTCGGGGTTTTCTCTAATATCTTTTTTCATTATTTTGTATTCGTTAACATTTTGTTTGTTGTTTAGCCTTCTAATTCAATACTTTTGAGCATACATGTAGGACACTCTAGAGAGGATATCTTATTATTTTTCACTTTATATAAAATTTTATTAGACGAGTCCAGGAATTTTCATTAAGCGAGCCTCTTGCGAGATTAATAAAAGTTCCAGGACGAGTCTAATAAAATTTCATATAAAGTGAAAACGAATATGATATTCTTTTTATCACATGACACAATAATAAAGGAAGATGCAAGCTGGAAATTCCATTTAGCTACTTTAAATGTATGACATTGACCAACTATGCCAAATAACGCCGCTATGGTAAATCTATTGCTAATCATGAGTACCATTCATGACAATCAAGATGGACGGACAGTGGCATGGACTTACGGGCTTTCACTTCGCGCCAGAGTTTACTTTAAAACTGTGATAAATGAGTACCATTCATGATAATCAAGATAGACGCACCGTGGCATGGACTGACAGACTTTCACTCCTCGCCAGAGGTTTCCTTGATACACAGAGACAGAGAAGGCGAGAGACGAAAACAAATCAAGCGAGAGAGACAAAGACAGAGAGAAGAAGACAGACATACGGTCAGATAGACAAACAAGAAGACATATAGACAGACAGAGGCAAAGTCAGCAACATAAAGAAATGGACTGTCAGACGGACAGAGATGCAGGGAAAGAGACAGACAGGCTGATATACCGAGATACCGAGAGAGAGAGAGAGAGAAAGAGAGAGAGTGAGAGAGAGAGAGAGACGCAGAGCGATGAACAGGGAAATATACATGCAAAGAAAGACACAAAGAGAGAAAACAGTGACAGAGATATACAGATGGACATATCAAGACAGATACAAAGAGACAGAAAGGGACAATTAAAAAGAAAAAGCACATTTAATCGTTTTGTCCCACCTTAAATGAGTTGACTTCGGAGGAAACATTTTTTGATTCATGTGAAAATAAAACACTATACTATGTTGAATAATGTTTTATTTCACCAGCGTCATAATACAACACATACTATTAAATATACATTTATACACCACGTAATTTCAAATCGACAGATTATATACAATTTTATTAGGAGAGTAAGTTTAATACTTGATATAAAAAGACATTTCTTCTGATTAACTGAGTACAGTAACAAGTAATTAATAAGCTATATTGTTTAAATACATATATTTCGAACGTCTACCGCATTCTTAAGGAATAGCACTAACTTGCACAGCTCGTTCTTGTTATTCAACTTCATTAAAAGGTTAAACTTATACACGGATGGTCTAATATAATAACATCTTTTGATACACATGTATTTCATTCTTACTTCTTTGAAACGTGGACACACACAGATAAAATGGAAAGTGTCTTCAATATCTTGCATATTACAGCGCAAACAATATCTTTTATTTCTCGGTAACGCAACTCTACTAAATCTACCAGTGTGAATTCTTTATGGGTGTGAAGCTAGCCTAAATTTTGAAATATAACAACGTTTATTATGGGGAAGTAAATCAAGGTACTTTTATTAAACAAACTCATCCTTAAGATGTTTTAACCCATCTAAAACAGCACTGCGGTCAACAGATCTAGACCATTCTTGTAGATAACAATCAATAACACGACGTTTAAAAATCAAAGGAAATGTCAACGTATTGACACTCTCTATGTTTAAAAATACATGAGAAAAACCATAATCATCCAATATTTTCTTTACATTCAACACCCAGTTTTTACACCCCGAATTAAATCATTCAACCCCATTTCGTACAACTGTTTCAGAATTATATTTTCTGATCTGCAAACTTTAAGCCAAATTTTTTTATTCTACAATAACGATGGATATCGTGCCAGTTCTCCATAAACACCAACAGAACAACAATTCGTACGCACCCTTAGAATGCGCTTACAAAATTTTAAATGTATTCTCTCTATTTCCTTCGACTTCGTATTTCCCTACACTTCTGATGAGTAATGTAAAATAGATCCCACAAATGCGTCAAAAAGCTGACATAGAAGTCTAGGTTTTAGTGGATATTTTTGCAGTTTATAAATGAAACATTTAAAGCTTTTACTGCTTTACCTATTGAATGTTCATTATTTATGCCAAAATTGCCAGTATAACTAAAATCAGTTTCTAAATAATAAAACAATCAAGTACCTCTACCTCCTGTCCATTGTACGTCCATTTTTCATTCGGTAGTAATCCCCGCCCCCTTTTCCGGAACACCATTATTTTTGTTTTTCACTATTTATCTCAAGACTCCACTCTGTAAATAATTGTCAATATATTTTAATTGAAAGGAATTTTTAAATTGCTCTGCCCGAAAGATATTTCATTTCTGGAACATTTTGCAATCGCCATTCGTGAAACGTTCGCCTTTGTTTTTTTCAGCTCTATTTCAAATTGTCTTGTAGATTTATTTTTAAAAAATCGTCTAAAACTACCAATTTGCCTACCAATTGTCCTCGGTCGAAGTTGCACGTTTCAGTTTTAAGACAAAAGTTAATATGACAACACGTCTCCATCATTTTCCTTCTCCTCCTTCTTCTTTTGACAAACAGCCAGTACGGGTTTGTTTGTTTGTTATAGTAAGAATAAATTATTAAAACACCATGATATCAAACACCGAATGATTAAAACTTCACGTCACTTGACGTCGCGTCGCATAACGTCGAGTCATATTACAGCGCAGTAAACGTGTATAACGTCACTTGACGTCACATCAATAACGTCGAGTCATTTTACATAGCAGTTAACGTAAACAACGTCACTTGACGTCGTGTCAATAACGTCGCGTCGTATAACTAAACAGTAAACGTCATAAACGTTGCAAATACGAGTATATAAAGAGCTTAACAACGGCTTTGTCAATCACGTTGTTACGCTCCCGTACAACCGGTAACGAAAGCGATAATGGGAAGGTGTAAACCAAAATGTGGCTGTTTCCAATGGGTAGTCACCTTGGGAAATGCTGTCAATGAGCGGGTATGTATCAATAACACTCTTATTAGTTTGTAATATAGTGAAGAAACAAACAAAAAAATATCCGAAGTACTGATTTTACCTAAGAAGCGAAACACAGGCTTAAAACATGACCGAGCTTAATTAAATACAATAACATACGATCGTTTATAGCTTGATAATTTTAGTTATAAAGTTAGTTTTGATTAACTATTTAGAATTTGATTATATTTTAACATAATTAGCAAATTTAGCGATACTTTACTATGCGCTTTGGGCTTTTTAATTGCTGCATGTTTGAGATAAATTTATGGGCTCTCCAGTTTACTATTTATTCATTATTTTTAGAAATCTATAATGATTAAAAAGTCTAAATAAGCCTTAAATTGAAGTTTATTCATCTCAAATATGATTAAGATACATATACATTTCGATTTTAAAGAAGATTACAGTTCGAATTATAGATGTTTATAGATTTCTTAAATACTGAATAGATATATTAAACCGATGCATTAAAGAAAATGACTTATTTCCTCATTACTAAATATTGTCATTTAATTTTTTCAGTGGGCACGCGCCAGGAATGCTCTCATTTCGTGTTTGCGAAAGAGCAATGCCGTCTCCCCAATTACAACAAGAGAGTTGATAAACGAAACAGGGACTCGGGATCTTGTTTTCGTCAAAAGACCCGTATCGCCTCCAAAAGGTAAATAGTTATTATCGCAGATTATATAAACATCTGTCTAAGTCACATTTATAAACTTTTTTCCAATGTAGTGGAGTTGGTAGCCTCCTTGTGCTTAGTTAGATGTGGAATTGAGACCCGATGAGGGTGGGTGGGAACACCTTAACCATGTTCTGTTTCTCCCATGCTCAGAGGCAGATCTTTTCCCTGAGCGGCTTCTCCCTTTCTCGGAAGCAGACCTATATTTTAACGGCATTTGACTTTCTTTCTCTGAAGAAGACCTATCCCTTGATCGGCTTTTGCCTTTCTCGAAGGCATACCTTTTTCCCTGAGCGGATTTTGCTTTTCTCGAAAGCAGGCCTTAAGCGGCTTATTTATTTCTCTGAAACAGATCTCTTGTTTGATCTGCTTCTCTTTTTCTCAGAAGTAGGGCTCTTTCTATAGCGGCTTCTTTTCTTCCCTATCCCGTTGTTGACCTCTTCTTTGGTCGACCACTCCGTTTCTCAGAAAGAGACCTTGAGTGGCTCTCTTAGAAAGAAGCAGACCCCTTTTCCTTGGCCGTCTTCTACCCTTCTCGGAAGCAGACCTTTTCCCTAATTGGCCTAGAATTTTCACAGAAGCAGACATTGAGCGGCTTCTCTCTTTCTATGAGCAGAACTCTCTTTTGATCGGTTTCTTTCCTTCTCGGAAGCAGACCTTTTACCTGAGCGGCTTTTCACTTTTGCGGAGACATTGAGCCGCTTCTCCTCCTGAAGCAGACCTCTTTAATGATCGGCTCCTCTCCTTCTCGGAAGCAGACCTCTTCCGCGAGCGGCTTTTCACATCCGCGGAGCAGACATTGAACGGCTTCTCTCTTTCCCTGGAGCAGACCTCTTTTATGATCGGCTCCTCTCCTTCTCGGAAGCAGACATCTTCCTTGGTCGCCTTCTCTCTCTCTCTTGGAAGCAGACGTTAAGCGGCTCCTCTCATTACCTGAAGCAGACCTCATTTATGATCGGCTTTTCTCTCTCTCTCGGAAGCAGACCATAAGTGACTTATCTCTCTGAAGCAGACCTCTTTTATAATCGGCTTCTCTCTCTCTATCGGAAGCAGACCTTGAGCGGCTTCTCCCTGTGAAGCAGACCTCTTTTATGATCGGATTCTCTCTTGGAAGCAAACCTTGAGCGGTTTCTCTCTTTGAAGCAGACTTCTTTTATGATTGGCTTCTCTCTCTCCCTCTCGAAAGCAGACCTTAAACGGCATGTCTCTGTAAAGAAAACCTCTTTTATGATCTGCTTCTCATTCTGAAGCAGACCTCTTTTATGATCGACTTCGCTTTCTCTAGGAAACAGAACATGAGCAGCTTCTATCTCAAAAGCAGACCTCTTTAATGATCGGCTTCTCTCTCTCTCTCTCTCTCTCTCTCTCTCTCTCTCTCTCGGAAGCAGACATTGAGCGGCTTCTCTCTGTGAAGAAAACCTCTTTTATGATCTGCTTGTCATTCTGAAGCAGACCTCTGTTATGATCGGATTCTCTCTCTCTAGGAAGCAGAACTTGAGCGGCTTCTATCTCAAAAGCAGACCTCTTTTATGATCGGCTTCTCTCCTTCTCAGTAGCAGACCTTTTCACTGAGCGGCTTTTCAATTTCGCGGATGCAGACTTTGAGCGGCTTCTCTCTTTCTCTTGAGCAGACCTCTTTTATGATCGGCTTCTCTCCTTCTCGGAAGCAGACCTCTTAGTTGGTCGTCTTTTCCTTCTGTCGGAGGCAGACCTTCAACGGCTTCCCTCTGTGAAGCAGACCTCTTGTATGATCGGCTTTCTCTCTCTCTCTCTCGGAAGCAGACCTAGAGCGGCTTCTCTCTGTGAAGCAGACCTCTTTTATGATCGGCTTCTTACTCTTTCTCGGAAGCAGACCTTTAGCGGCTTCTCTATGTGAAGCAGACCTCTTTTATAGTCGACTTCTCTCTTCTCTCTCTCTCGGAAGCAAACCTTGAACGGCTTCTTTCTGTGAAGCAGACCTCTTTTATTATCTGCTTCTCTCTGTGAAGCAAACCTCTTTTGTGATCGGCTTTTCTCTCGGAAGCAGACCTTGAGCGGCTTCTCTCTGAAAATCAGACCTCTTTAATGATCGGCTTCTCTCCTTCTAAGAAGCAGCAGACATTATCCCTGAGCGGCTTTTCACTTTCGCATAAGCAAACATTCAGCGGCCGGCTTCTCTTGTTCTTTCAAGCAGACCTCTTTTTATAATCGGCTTCTCTCCGTCTCGGAAGGAGTCCTCTTCCTTGATCGGCTTTTCCTTCTGTCGGAAGCAGACCTTGAGAGGCTTCTCGCTGTGAAGCAGACATCTTTTATATTCAGCTTATCTCTCTCTCTCTCGAAAGCAGACCTTGAACGGCTTCTTTTTGTGAAGCAGACCTCTTTTATGATTGACTCTTCTCTCTCTCTCTCTCTCTCTCTCTCTCTCTCTCTCAAAAACAGACCTTGAGCGGCTTCTCTCTGTGAAGCAGACCTCTTTTATGATCGACTTCTCTTTTATCTCTCGGAAGCTGACCTTGAGCGGCTTCTCTCTGTGAAGCAGACCACTTTCATGATCGGCTTCTCTCTCTCTCGGAGCAGACCCTGAGCGGCTTCTCTCTGAATTTGTCTTCTTTTATGATCGGCTTCTCTCTCTCTCCGAAGCACACCTTTAGCGGATTTACTCTGTGAAGCAGACCACTTTTATGATTGGCTTTTCTCTCTCTCTCTCTCTCTGAAGCAGACCTTGAGCGGCTTCTCTCTCTGAGGCAGAACTCTTTTATGATCCATTTCTCTCTTTATAAGAAGCATACATTGAGCGGCTTTCTCTCAAAAGCAGACCACTTTTATGATCGGCTTCTCTCCTTTTCAGAAGCAGACCTTTACCCTGAGCGCTTTTCAGTTCGGCGGAAGCAGACATTGAGCGGCATCTCTCTTTTTCTGAAGCAGACCTTTTTTATGATCGGCTTCTCTCCTTCTCGGAGATACACTTCTTCCTTGGTCGGCTTCTCTGTCTCTCGGAAGCAGACATTGAGCGTCTTCTTTCTCTGAAGCAGACCTGTTTTTTGATTAGCATCTCTCTCTCGGAAGCAGAACTTGGTCGGTATCTCTCTCTCTGAAGCAGACCTCTTTTATGATCAGCTTCTCTCCTTTCCGGAAGCAGACCTCTTCCTTGGTCGGCTTTTTTTTCTCTCTCTCTCTCTCTCTCTCTCTCTCTCTTTCTCTCTCTGAAAAAGACCTTGCGCTTCTTCTGTCTTTCTCTGAAATAGACAACTTCCTTGGTCGGCTTCTCACTTTCCCGGAAGCAGACATTTTCCCTGAGCGGCTTCTTACTTTCTCGGAAGAAGATCTTGAACGGCTTCTCTCTTTCTCTGAAGCAGACCTTTTTCCCTAAGCGGCTTCTTACTTTCTCAGAAGCAGACCTCTTACTTGATCTGCTTCTCTCTTTTTGGAAGCAGACCTTTTTCCCTGAGCGGCTTCATACATTCTCGGAAGCAGACACTGAGCGCCTTATCTCTTTCACAGAAGCCGATCTCTTCCTTGAGCGGCTTCTTTTCTTCACTGAAGCAGACCTCTCCCTTGATCGTGTTTTACCTTTCTCGGTAGCAGACCTTTTCTCTGAACGGCTTCTCGCCTTCTCGGAAGCAAACCTCTTCCTTAGCATGTATCTTTTCTTCTTTTCCTTTGGAACGGGCGTAATCTAATGTAGACTTTAATCAAAGTGATTTGTCTGTAGAAGTTTTCGGTTCTGTTTTCACCACTTTATTCCAATATATAATCACACAAGTATTCAAAGACTATATTCTACATGACAAATTACCTAAGTAGAATTTATTTAATTTTTGACAAACGTGCGTCTGTGATATGTGACTGGAGGGAAGTGCTTTTGCATATGTGACTGGATTAACGTTTTCACTCGGTGGTATGTGATATGAGACTTGGGAATGTGCTTTGGGGTCTGTGATGTAAGACCGATTGGAAATGCATTAGAGACTATGATATGAGACTGAATATATTAATACATTAGAGTTTTTACACGTGAGTTGTTTGTCATATAAGATCAGACATCAATGACTTTGAGTTTGTGTTATGAGATTCAAGGATAATATAATAGAGGTGTATGATATTTACGAGAGATTCACTTTCCGAGTTTGCAATATGTACATAATCTACATGCAAGTCCATGTGCTGTTGAAATATGCGAATGCAATATATGCTTTATAATTAAATGCATATCACTTAGAGAGGCATTTCGTAAAGATTGCTTAAAAATATACACACTGACAATGCAGACACTTTCAGATGGTAAGAGAAGATGAATAGAGATAATAGGCAGTGTTACGGCTGACAGCACAATACCTCGATTAGTTTAAATACAACCTCTGACAACTGCGTCAAGGAATCGATACTTTGGCTCAGTCGTCTAGAGCGTTGGGGTTGTAAGCCAGAGTTCGTGAGTTCGAATCCAACACAGCGCGGGGGTTTTCTAATGCGTTAGCATCTTTCTGTTACGGACGCAAGTTCATGAGAGCAAGCAGTTGATGATTTGACTTTTGTCAAATTTGAATTTACAGTCAGATAAAGACGTACTGCAAAAATGTCTCTATCGTAATTGTTTTTAATAGTGACAAATTCTCTTGTCTAGGAGGGGAATTTTGCAAGTCCGCCATATCAATTCTACATTCCTGATATAATGGTTAGGGGACTGTGTAAAGAAAATTGAGAATAGGCAAGGGAGGACTACCTTGATCGGAAAGCTTGTTACTAAATTAAGATATATAATTCTTATTCTGAAAGTAAATTTTGTACTGTTTTATGGTTGAATCCTTGCACGAGCAGATCTCCATTTAGTAAGGACGGATAAAAGTTCGCCACTTCGTTGAGACTGGTATTCCTCTGTACCTTTTTTTTATTTTGGGGTTCAGTCCAGAACCAGCTAGACGATGTTTTGTAGATTCTTCCGAAGAATGTGGCTAACCAACCGCCATATCCGTTTCTGATTGCTGTGCAATTGGTGTTTGTTTTTTTCTTCATAGTAAGCTCCCTGCTGGATATGGTCTGTGGTCCATGTACTTGTAGCATATGTCTGTTTAGACTTAAGAAGAATTTACCAAACATTGTAATATTATATTAATCTCTTCTTTCAGATTACAACGGCGATTGTGTTATCCGTCCAGAAATTCCACCGCCAGCAAAAAACACAAGCATTGACTCGGTCATATTGGAAGGTTGGTGCTATATTAATATTATACTATTGAGAATATGAAAATGAGATATTCAATATATGTAAAGCTGCAATTTCTAGGAAATGAATAAAGTTAAGCTATCAAAACGTTTCAGCAGGTGTGTAGCTCTTGAAAATACAAACAAGCTCAGTAATGAAAACATAGAACATTTGTTAGACATACATGTGCATAATTGTTTTGTATAGTAAATGAATATATATTAAAAATTATAATTCGTATAAGGTAACTACTACTAAAACCTAAGTATTCTCTGTTGTTTCACGGATTTCTGATTTACATCACTCTGACACCAGGAAATATTAAATTTTCAAGATATATTTATCATTAAATATATTATGAATATCTGTTTTCCAGATTTTGTCAAAAGTTATGTAGCCACTATAATCAACGAAGCTAAGGAGAAACTCGAGGCAGAAGTAAGAAATCCTTCACCGGGTTCTCTGACCTCCAGTGTCATTGAAGGTAATATTAGATTTTTATCTGGTTTTGTTTTTCACAAATCGTGTAACAAATTTTCTTTGTTGTCACAAAATATTCAAACGAAAAATTGGTATTGATTGAAAGGTATCGTTTTAATGCGCAGTCTATAGGCATTTACCGAACAAATATAATAAGCATTAACACTTAGCTTGCTGAAAAATGTCGTCTTATCTGGATCCAATCTGTTTGCAAATTCTATCACAGTCGCCCGTAGCAGGCTAAAGTTTAACCAAAAAAGACATCGATATGTTTATTACTGTACAAAACCTCTCATAACTACAGATTTTAACGTTTCGTTAATTTTTTACTATTTCTCAGAGATTGCTGAAATGGCAGTTGTTGAGTCACTGACAAACATCATTGCTGACCAAAACGCATCCGCCTCCACCAGGAGACCAAAAACACGTTCCGAGTTTCTTGGTAAGAATTAACGACATTTTATATCAATAATAAATAGAGGTACATAGTAAGGAGTCTTCCTAATTTGATAAAACTTGTCCAACAATAACGAATTTGGGTTAACGCATTTGGAAATTTGAAAATAATAAATATAGATCTATTTAATTTTTTATATAAATAGTTTACAACCGAGGACGCCTGTTTTACTATAAATCTATACTTTTCTAAATATAAAAATGTCACTCATTCGCTGTACAGTAATATGTTACTTTGGAATAAGGTCTTTGTGTCATCAATGTGTGATGGTCGGTTTCAATAATGATAGTGAAATTACAGCGAACGATTCTCAAAAAATTTGATATAGAAACTACGCTTTTTCCTTTGTCGGATTCTGTGAAACGTTTGTAAATGTTAATAACATGTTTCGTATTCAAATAAAACAATGGTTTCGCCTCCGATTACAAGTTTTCTAAAACACAAAAACGTGTTTTATTATATGTCCATGTTATTTCTGTTTCAATAGCCGCCTTTGGAATCAGCTCGGGAATGGCGGATAATGGCATGACAAGGGTGGATATATAAAGTAAGTACATGTTTTAACTGAACTTAACGTTTCGGATAAATTGCAGTTTCTACTAACATACTTGTTTCATCAATTATCATAACCTTTAACAGACATTTTCATAATTATTGTCGAAAAATCTTTTTTGCTGATGTGTTGTTGTATTGTTTCATTATAAGACTAAACTCATCGCAGATCTATAAAATGATAGTGTTTATATAAGATACAGCTTAAAATTATTGTGTACATAAATTTTTATAACAGTGAAAAACATTTTCATAATATGTTTTTTCATCTTTTTCTTTCAGAAACAACATTTGAACACATTTTTTGGACACAGTCCCGCCACTTTATATATTTTGATTTTGGAAAAAAAAAGAAAAAATGGATTTAATTAATTTGTGAAGAATTTCTAAAGGTGCATATATTCAATGATGGCAGGTTACAGTTTTAAAAATATCAGTTGGAATATCTTGAAAGTTACTGTTTATTTCACCTTGTCTTTTTCATATTATGCTTTTTACTTGGGTGGTTCGGTTCTTTAAGTTTTCTAACAGTTGAATGTCTTCATTATTGTTTCCTATTTAAGGTTTGGAAGTGTTTCTTGTCATACGTACATATTTTGCTTTTTTTTATTCTTTAAAACAAAGTCTGCTACTTGTCACACATGGCTGGTTGGCTACAAGAATATTTTGGTAACGACATTTATCACTAGTTTTCTGAGTCGTCATGTCGCATAACATTTTAACTGTATACCATTGTAAAGAGCATACCGTTCAACTTTCCGCGTCTGTCTATGCCAGTTTAAACAGAAGATTTCATTCACATTCTTCTTATTCACTGTTGTTGTTTTTTTACTGTGTTTACTCCAGAAATTTTCGTAAACTACATGCCTCTGCCAAAACAAAATTAATTTAAAACTGATTTAAGGTAACCGGTGTCGAGATGTGAAAGACCGTATGTTCATGTCTTAGTCAGTTCGTCTTGATTGTCATGCGTAAAAGTTCTTTATAATTTGGTGAAAGGTGACCTCTGGCATG
Source organism: Nuttallia obscurata (assembly GCA_032358795.1). NCBI lineage: Eukaryota > Metazoa > Mollusca > Bivalvia > Cardiida > Psammobiidae > Nuttallia > Nuttallia obscurata. Next base: position 344 of record JAULCC010259279.1, on the reverse strand, counting down.
GTGTGAAAACCCGTAAGTTCATGCCTTAGCCAACTCATCTTGCTTGTCATGCATAAAAGTTCTCTATAATTTGGTGTAAGGTGACCTCTGGCGCGGTTTGAAAACCCGTACGTTCATGCCTTAGCCAACTCAGCTTGCTTGTCATGCATAAAAGTTCTTTATTATTTGGTGTAAGGTGACCTCTGGCGCGGTGTGAAAACCCGTAAGTTCATGCCTTAGCCAACTCAGCTTGCTTGTCATGCATAAAAGTTCTCTATAATTTGGTGAAAGGTAACCTCTGGCGCGGTGTGAAAACCCGTAAGTTCATGCCTTAGCCAACTCAGCTTGCTTGTCATGCATAAAAG
>JAULCC010259168.1:0-12392 GCA_032358795.1 Nuttallia obscurata | reverse complement strand
AGAAATATATAGGCTGAAGTTAAAACGTCGAATATTTTGTTTGAAAGCTAAAATTCGATGTACATTTGTTACTAGTTGAAATCCATTCTTAAGTCGCCCGTGTATGAGTGTGTGTTTTGCATATTTCAGTATTTCAAGTATTGTGCATAATCAAACATTAACAACAACTCACATTTAACATTTACAACCTTACAAATGCGTGGTTGAGGTTAACCGTCATACAATTTGCAAATGTAATCGTTCAAGTTTTATTTTTATAGAAAATTGGAGCACGCGCATTGACGTTTCAGGTTTTTAAATTGACGCTATCAAATTTAAACATTCTATAAGAGAATAGAAAAATTTCATGCACTTGCATTTCAGTTTATATATAGGCAGACTATTGTTTAAAGTTTAGTATTTCATGGTAATGCTTGTTATAATGCTGACTCCCAAGCCATTGGAAAACATAATTACGCTATTGTTTGTAGTTCATTATAGCAATTGTGCTCATGAATTAAAATCAATGTTCCGTATTTTGACATGGAATAAATTTATATATGATATGGCCGTTTTCATGTAAACATAATATTTTGTCACACATTCAGTTGTATATGATCAGGATATATAAGTTGGTTTATTTAATGGCCTCGAAGAACGAAAACATGTCATTAAGTTATATAGGGAATGAAATATGTGTCTCTGAAGATTGCTGTGTTTTTTTATAGAGTTAGAGGTAACTCTTGTGATTGAGTAATTTGATCAATTCTCATTGGCGTCATAAATGCAAAATTGCATAAAATCAATATGGGCTAGTTACAACAAAGTGCTTGGATTAATTACATTGAGTATTGAACTTTGTTTTATGTCGAAACGTACAATTGCTGTTTGGTCGCAATTGCATTGTAAAGCAATTTAACGCAGACATAAAATTTGTGGGGGACCGTTAAACACCAATCGGTTTGAACAAATTTAAATTTCAAAGTCAAACTTAAAGAAACAATTGCTATTTAAATCTGACTGGAACACATGAAAGTAAACTGTTTTGTCAGTTTTCTCTATTAAAAAAACTGTGCAGATTCATGTATTATAATGAAATCAACATTCTAGCCAGACATCACAATACGTCCATGTTGAATTTCCATAACTGGGCCAAACACTATATAAGAAATAGACACCAACTAGACAGGCAAGACATATCGAACATTTTAATTTTTTTTTGCAAGTATGAAATGTTTGCCTCTTAAGATGTAAAAATGGCAAGCTTTATTTTTTACACTGGAGGATTTTGTATCCGTGAGCTGTGCGATGTACATGTATGTATGATAGCAGGACAACAATTAAGAGTATTCCAGGTCTTAGTCATCCTAGATATGTTCATATTGTCCGACGTCTACAGGAATACTAAAAGAAAGCAATTCCATTAATTGCACGTAACGAAATTATAATCAAAAAGACTCAAAGACTAATGAGTTCTCTTATAATAAATCATACCTACAAAAAGGCGTCAATGGCCTTTATTTAACTGTATAAATATTTTGCATTACTCTTACTTGTATATGTATTTGAAACATTCTTTTGTAAACATCATTTTAGCGTTACCTATAGGTACTTTAGAACATTACTGCAGCTACCAGACAGTTAGTTATGTACTTGAATAAAACAAGTACGACTAAGTACAGATTATTAGCTTTCTGATATCGACATGTATTATAATTGTGATTTTGGATATTTTTGTAAAATTTATTTTCAGTTGTTTTGGGGACAAATGTCTTTAAGTCAGAAGGTGTTAAAATAAAACAGTAATGTATTGGTTTAACAACTATGTAACACAGGTCAAATTGGACATTCAAAAAATCATTATAGACTTCAATTCAGTTATAATTCTTTTCAAACATTATTATAAAAATATCCAAAATTACCATTATGATAACACTTTCTGACTTGAAGACTTTTGTCCTTAAAGAAACAAAAAAAAAAATATTACAAAAAAATCCAGCATTACCATTATAATACATTGGAAATATTTTCAGCGGGATTAAGCTCGTGGGATATCCCTTACAAAACAATAATCGATCAGCCCCCTAACACATCCCTCTTAAGAATGCAAACGTCAGAAAATAGTTCCCGACACAGTAAGTATACAAAACGTTGACAGTCCGGGTAAAAAAGTGAATAGGAAATCATCTGTGAAAGAGACCCGTTTCCATTGTCTCATTGAACATAATTGGAGTTCGTGTCTGAGCATTTGCCGCCATTCAGCCTTACGGCGCTGGCGATATTCACGACCGAGAGACAAATCTACATAATACATAGACGTTTTGTTATCATTCACGCAACAACACGCGTTTTGAGCATTTCAGTTTCATGGCCAATAATTTGAATATTGTGTTTATCGCATGTTGGTGTTGGCGTATGAACATGCATGGATTTTAAACGAGGAGTTGTCATTTTTTAAGTAAAACAATTGAATCATTTCTCCAGTAACTGGGTATGGCAGACATTTCAAGTTTTATATGTATTTATACCGTCTACACTAGGTTCTATTCAGTCCTGAAAATACATAGTGTGTTCAAATTCTTTAACTCTCGGAGCATTATTTCCTATTTTTATTCATGCGGTGGGAAAACAAAGTTCTGTTAAAAACATAAACAATTTCATCACGTCGTTGCATGTTCATGTAAGTATTTGCATTGACCTTTAGGGAAATAAATGTCAGACATCAACCATTATCAACGAACTTCAATTTAATTGAGTGGGATATGCAGATTACTTAAGAGCGTTGCTATTTTTCACCGAGTAATAGTATTGGTTTATCTTTTCCTACTGTTTATACATTTAGCTACCTTGCGTGACTCTAAAATATTATATGCACGCAAGCACAATTTCAACTGTGTACAACAGTAATATAGTTTCAGAGTATGCTATACAGAATTATTGATTCAATCAGTAAGTCAGTACATCCTTAAATTATCTAACGGCGGTATATGTTCTTAAATGTAAACCCGGAAGAATCCGGTACATGCTCAGTTTCTGCCTGTATGTACTACAGTTAAACTTATTTTCACATTTATATTACAATGTCAGATAAAGGACACACCAAGTCAATGTTCCCGTTAGTCTTATAAAAACCGGCACTAAATGGAAAACCATGTTAAATGCCCAACAGCCGACTGAAACATAGTTCTTCAAATGAAATATCTTATTGATGTATTGGGCAATTAGATTTACAAGCAAATTTACATCACAGGCAGCTGAATGCCAATAATATCTCAGTTCTGCCCCAGTTACATGGAGACAACAACTAATAAAAGTATTAGCGTATACATGACAGTTGGTGTAATATTATAAATGTTTTATTTACAATGACATTTTTGGCTATAAATACTCTTTTAGAGTATTTAGAGCGCAGGTGAGAAAATACTGCAAACTAATTGTTAGGGTATTTAGCGATAATTCTACACATAAAACGTAATTAATTAATATTCTTATTTCACTAATATTAACTGATAACTCATATGTAACTTAATCACATGTACTCTCACTAATATGTTATTAACGGAAAGCAACAAAGTAAAAAGTAAAAGTTTTGCAAGAAAGAGTTATTTATAGCCGTGTTGATGGAAAAAATGCTGTTCTAGTTTTCCGATGGCAGAATATCTGTTCCTATCCGGCCATTGTTTTCAAATACTAATGAACCACACTTATATATATATATATTTTTACTATATACATATAAACACATATATATATATATGTAAAAAATATGCAGTTTTAAATTACTTTGCCATGTATTATAGCTTACCGTGATGAATATCTTATAACAGTCTTCTATTACGTACGGTTTAACTGAAATCCCACATGCACAGTAGTGTCTGATAATAACCCCTTCAATTTTAGAATGGGAATACTGATATATGTTAAGATTTTCTATAGTTCTAATATGTCGTCAAATGAAGCCAAAGGCAATCTGAGTCGCCATTTTCTAAATTATCAGACGTTATCTCGTTATCTCGGAATCTCGCATATCTTTTGTGTTGGCCTTATTATTGATTTACCAATTGACAATAGGATCATCCAAGCATTCAATAGTAAATAATACCTTTTTGTATGCTATAGACCATATGTGCCGCTTGCCAAACTATCAGCCCTTATATATACACACATACTTGATAAATTATCACGCGTGCCAGAACTATAAGATCGTATATATACGTCAATTCTAATGAATGACTTCAAAAACTATTGCATTATTTATTTCATGACCGGTTATTCACATAGTATGTAGAAACTAAAAATCACTGTGGTATAAGACCTTTCTTGTCATAGTAATAATATAGTAAGTTTATTAAATAATTTTTTTAAGCGGCGTTCATTTACATCGGTTATATGTGAGTTAAGTCTCCTACTAAATATTTATAATTCTTTACGGTTAGAAAATGAACCACGTAAACGAGAGGAATCATTGATTATGGAGTGTGTGTTTTTTTTTCTTCATAAAACCAGGATGTAAAACATTGTGGCAGTAAATATGCAAATAGTGTTTTGTTTTATTATCTGCATTTGATCAATAACTATATATAACTATATAACGTGTAACACTTAAAGGGAAATGTGAGGAATTAAAAATTCAAAAAATAAATTATTGAAATTGTGTACATGTAAGAAACAGAGAACAGATTCATGAACCCATAGCGAAAAGGTTCCAGAAAATAAACGTATATATTAATACAATAAATAGCACATACACATCTGATTTTGCAAACATTATTGCGCACAAATGTACATATCTTGAAAGTGAAAATAAGCACTACTTCATATGTTACAGTTGTATAAGTGGTTTGATATATTAGCAGATAATATACCCATATATAAGAGTTACTATGCTGTTGTTGTTGGTGTTTTGTTTTTGTTTTCTTCAAGTTATTAACGAACATATAAATTTGCTTATTTAAAGTCCCGTTTGTCAGCATTTGTTATCAATAAGAAGATAAAACAACGTCGCTATTGGTGTCCATATTGTTTATGATAAATTTCAGTTTGGCATATATCTCACTTTATATTATCACACGACGAAACATTATATGTTTGATACTCCACGCATTTAGAAATTAAAACAGACATATTTAAACTTTTATTTCACAAATTGGGATGAATTCAGTTTGATTTTGTTTTTAACAAAAACGTGTTTATCGCATGCCAATTTAGTGCGTTTATTATATTTTAAGCGAACAGTTACACATCTTGGTGTAAATATGTGAAGCAAGTCTTTTGAATGGAGAATGTCTAATGCCAACTGAAATCATAATGCTGTATGCATCAATCACACGTATGCTGCTTTAACATAAACTTAGAATAACGTTATTATGAAAATTCGACTTCAAAGTAATATATTTATTAAATAGGTAATTTACTTATTTTTGTATAATGTTCTTGTCTATGCTCTACGCATGCAATGACATTGAAATAAATATTTCACAAATATATCGTGCTGATTTGATTTGTAACCGGGTCTAAAAACCGTTTTCTTCTTAAAGAATACAAGGATATAGGCAGCAACATATAATAAGATCAGCGGTCATACAAATGTAATTAGCTCATAAGTCTGTATCAGTTACATCTGACGAAGATTTAGGTTTGGGAGTTTATAAACAGCTTTTGTTGCTGATTAATCATACATTGCACGTTGCTATATTTACATTTCGTCTGAAAAACAAACAAATAAGCATTACCGATTTTGCAATCCATAATGACGAAACACTACATAATCGTTAACAGCGGAATTAATAACGTTCTCTAGTTTAATACGTTCCAGTCAGTGCTTATCAATTGTAGTATAACGATATTTAAGAATGAAATCAGTGACAAACCCACATCTTGCAACGGATACTGTATGTGTTTGATTGTTTCTATTTCTTAACAATATTTGTAATGTACACATTCAATATTCTTTTACAATGAATAAACTAAATACACAGGGCCGGATTTGATATAGTTTTAATTATTTTCATACAATGACATATACTTAAAATTGTTTCACCATTGACGTACATAGCAAGTAGTAGGTACCCTTTTCTAATAAAAGATTCCTGAATATAGGCAAAACTAAAAATGTATAATAAGTATCAAATGATTGCTCTATATCGACTGGAGCTTATGTTTAAGGCATGTATACATTTATCACGTCTTCCAATTGCTTCAAATCACACATGTACAACGTTTTTCTTACTAAACCTCGCTTTATGAGTTTGGTTAAGGTAGTATCCGCTCATGAAATATATCCAAAACAGTAGAAGCGCTGCGAAACGGAAGGTCCGCGGATAAAAAAAAATCATGTTAAGATAATTATCACTTAAAGTAAAATAAAATACTGAATGCCTAATAAAGATTAACACCAGGTACCCATTTGTGTTAAAGTTAAATGTGTTAATAATTCTTAAACGCACCTCGTTGCTTTTGGTAATACAATTGTATCATTTATGTTGCATTATTTTGGTAATTATTTGAAGTGTTATGGCTTTCTATGGTGTCATAAGTATAACACAATTTCCAAGCAATTCTAAGCTCAAGGCGAATTGTTTCCTCCGGAAAATCAGTTTATGTAAACGAATTACAGTTGTACTCTAGGATAAATTGCAGACAATGCCGTTGTAATATTGCACAATAAAAAACGGTGTGTGCTGACGCAGTTTGTCTGTTAATAATGACAACGTTCTACAGAAGTTTGGGGGGTCATTGCACGATACTGATAGAGCATAACCCGAGTGGGATAATGAACCAGGTCAAAATTAATTGTATATATTTATAAGCGCATGACAGATTCAAAGTTGTTAAATTATCATACAGTGATAGGGAAGGGCACTGAAGCAGTCGAATATTTAACTTTGCAATTCTAATTTATCACAGCTACATTTAATGAAATAAGTCGTGTTAGTTATAAATGCGAATGTTGTTAAAATAGTGTAAGCAGAAGAGGCGTTTAATATATATGCACTTTAGAGTTACAAACATTTTGATTATTCCTTGATGACCTAGTTGTTGGTGCAGCCTCTTTAACTGACAAAGGTCAAAGGTTCAAATTCCAAGTTAGTTTGATGGCTTTGAACCATTGAAGAGCTGCCATGATGTTAGATAACGGTGACCAATTGTTTCTATTTCTGAATCTAACATTACATTAGGTGTATATGTGTGTGACCGATACAAGAGGTGATTCAGAAGAAGTGCCCTCGCAGGTTATGTCAAGGGATCTTCAAATAGGCTGTCATTCTCGTACTATATACTTTAGTGATTGTACCTAGCTCATAGATTTTCTGAAGACTATCATTTAGTTGAGTGTCACAAGAAAATGGATAATTTGCATACAAATACCCAAGCTGTTTGCCACAAAGACATGGATAGTTGACAAATATTTATCAAAGGAAGTCAAATGTCATCTTACTGTTGCAATTTAAATCATGCAAAGTTATTGTTTTGTTGCAACTTTGAAATCCAGATCATATAACACATATTCGGATAAGTTCATTTTGCCTTACCCGAGAAAACCAAATGCGGCATAGTCTTCCTTGACGTCGTAGAATATATGACATAATGCTTCTACAGTATTTGAAACTGCCCGATGAAATGTTGAAAAGGTTTATCTATAAGTTGTTATATGTTCCCCAATTCAACTTGCAACATTAAAAACAATTAGACGAATGACGCTACTATAAATGCTTTCCGTAATTTGCCATCATTGTCTGTTTTCAAATAAACATACCTATATGTAATTGATACTGTGGAGAGTCACGTTGCAATACTATATCTTCCTCAAATTTAAACGTCAATGGGATTAATTATTCTACTTATCGTTTTTTTTCAGTTAAACGATTTCATAAGAATTGGTCTATACAATTAAGCTAAATATTTATCGACAAATAAGCATGTGACATGACAGGATAACGCTATGCTTCAATCAGCGGTCACGTGTGATTTTCGTACCACACATACTAGAAGTGAACAGTTTTATAATTATCATGATTACTCTGATATAGCTATAAGTCACACAATGGAGGTCACTTCGCGTAATGCTGCTGAATATACACTAACATTTAACATTGATTCTTTTATTTGTTTGTTTGTTTTATTTAGAATTTAACGTCGCTTTAACAGTATTTAAGTCATATCGCGACGTCCAGCTCATTACATGTAGAGGAATACCCTGGAGGAACCCTGTGCACTATTTCCTGCACAGAATTTACCCGGATAGAACCACCCACCTACCGCAAGCCAGCTAGAATGCTTTCTCACTTGAAAAATTAGAAGTGTTCAGACCGGAATTCGAACTAACAGCGATGAGGGGCTGAAAATGTTTAAGTCAATGACTATAACAACTTGGCTACGGAGGCCCATATTAAAGAGACATTACTGTGAATGTCTGTTAGGTCTTATATAAGATTCGTAAAATAATTAAGGGTTGATATGTAGTCTTCGACCACCATTTTTACCAATAAATCTATTTGCCGTCTTTATACTGATAGCTGTTGTGTACCAATTATTTCAATCAAACTTTACATTAAATGCTTCTTCATATGTGATTCTCAAGGATAGCAAAAACATGTCATCGTTTTTTTAGAAAAGCAGAGGATATGAACGCATTGCGCACTGCATTGTAGTTACCAAACAAGTTGAAGTAGATAATTTTACTATTATTCAATTACAAAGACCTATTCTATGATACAAATGGAATCATGAGATATCTGTTTGAGCAGTTTGTTTTCTTTAGTTTCACGTGTTATATGTCAATACGTCTAAGTGTGTATACCATTATCGGTATAGATGTCTGTTGTATATGAACACGCACATGATACTTATGTAGATGCTATTTACATAGAATTACTGGCAAATATGTATTTGAGTGTTTGGCACTTAGCCTGAATATTTGACTGTAGCATGTGTTGGTTGTTTCTAATTCAGACTAAGGTTGTCCTTTTAGTAACATTAGCTTCTCAAACAGATGTTCTCGACTAAAAGTGTTTGAACTTCACAGCCAGCACACTTTGATATAGATTGACATTTCCATTTAGTATCGCACATGCCGTGCTTCATTGTGTCATGTCAGTTACATTTCAGTATTTGGGTGCCTCCTAAAGTTCATAGCTTTGTTATATGTATAGCCTTGCTGGCTTATAAATACAAATATGTCCATTTAAAGTTGAGTTAACACTAAACTTTCTATCGATAACTGAATGATACCAAACGAACTGCTTATTAAATAATTAAACATCTGTAAAAACTGTAAAAAACGTGGATTGATTTGCACTTGTTTTACTTTTATGCTTGGTATTACAAACGAATGTGTTTCTCACAGCTGAGTTTAAACTGAATTCACCTTCATGTAAACTGATCAAATTAGTATATATTCAGACTTGTTATTGACTGATAAAATTGGCTTTTGAAACCATAATGCAATATTCAAAACAAGTGGCAAGTGGTCTTTGATTTTCATAAATACTTTACTTTAAATTTTAAAAGGAGTTTGGTTTCGTAATAATGCTGATTCTAGGAATAATGATATCAGTAATAATTCCATAAAATAAATGCTCTAAAACACACTTCACAACCTCTTAACGAAGCCTACGTAACTGACACTTACATATATCTAAGGTTTAGGAAAGACTATGACAATTGGAAAGAAAACGCAATCACATCAATATGGAAATTATATCTGATAGCTTGTGGGTCAACGCCTCATTAGTTTTTTTGGTGGTGTTATTTGTCACCTCATTTCTTCACTCCTGTTGTTTTTTCTTTTCACAAAGAAAGTGCCCCTAAAAGGCGATAATGTTGTATAAACTTTCATTTCACTACAATTATCAATACAATGTAATTGTCGCATTGTTTTCGTAACAAACGGCATATTTAGTTGTTAGTTGAGTTACAGTGTAATGAAATCACTCTAATTAGGCCTTACGTAGTAACACTCATTGGATTGTGACAAATTAAGAAACATAGGTGATTGAAAAAGTGTGATAGGTTCATAGATATGATCTTTTTTTGAATGGGTTAATTTCTTTTAGAGAAAGCTGTAATTGAACATATGCGAGAAAACCAAAACATGTTGCAGAAGTTTGTTGATGCCGTACCTTGTTATAGCAAACAACTAAGAAATAAGTTCGGTTTTCACAAGAAAGCAAATGCTATTTGAAACTAGGGAATCTGGAAAACGCACTGACGACGGGCATAGGAATAGTATGCACATTTATAGCACACTACACATTTAAACATATTTGAAATATTGAGAATGTGCTATTATTTTCAAATAAGAAATGCGAATAAGAATAAAATGATAAAATGTTGAAACCTGTGTGAGTTTGACATTCTTGATTGATTCATTATGTTATGCAATTTAACCATATTCTTTGTTTCATTTAACTTACATGAATATTGAGTTTGTGGATAGCACATCCTATGTTCATGGTCAACACTGTCGCCGTATTCTATGTCTTGATTTTGAAATTAGCGATTAGCTTTGTAGTAATTCTCTCCGACATATACAAATCACGTATGCAAGTTATGTATTATCTATGTATCCTGCTTAGGAAAATTGCTGTTGAATTGAATAACCTCCCTTTAAATAAAACTAATATTGCCGTAAACTTTTCTAATCAGTTAGTGATGTGATTGAACACCATGAACAAAGTGAGTTGAAACTAGCATTGCATTGCCAGTTTTATACCATTTTATCACAATACCAAGTCCAGTCTCATTCGTCCCTACATGTGACCTTTTCAGGAAACAGCAGTTGATTGTTTTCTATAGAATAAACAAACAAAAGATTACATATCTAAAACATTATCAGATGTACATAAAAAACAGAATAGTAGTCAAAAAAAATACGGTGATTAAGTATGATGTAGGCTCAAAGGAAACACTTGAAATCCAGACGCCCATGTGGCAGTGGTATGATATTGCGAAGAAATGTCGTCTAGATTTTGAGGAAAAATAACACATTAAGCGGTTCAACGTGACAGTTAAATGACATGGATAAAAGACGAACCAAATAAATGAAACATTAAAGTGCGTTTTAATGGTATCTGACTGTTAAACCCCGACTAGGCAATCCAATTAATATACAACTACGAAGGTTTCTCGAGATGTTGAGGCTGATAAGACATGCGTCGAGTGAAACATGTACATGATTATTTCAAGAAACGATAAATACCAGTGGATTAAGGTTAAATATACAGATAACACACCAATCATGTCTTTATGATAACAGGCCTTTTATAAATTGTCATCGAAAACATTAATCTTCCGATTTGTAACAGAACTGTGATATTGATAATGCCGACTACAAAAGTCCTATTGCAGACTACAATGTGACTGGGGCCGATGATTAAACCATCACTTTAATACGATTATACAAGGGTTTATATGACTGGATTTATACCGATGAATCAAAAGTAGCATAATTCATTGTATTTTTCAGATAAAACAGAAAAAGAAAAACTACTTTTATACCGGTTTCCGTTTGTAAAGTAGTGAACCAAATTATGACGTCAGTCAATCGATCAGCTACTTATGTTTTATTAATCTTGTATACTATACTTTATTATTCCCTGATTACCGCTTGCGATCTGTAGATATAGTTTGCTTTGCTTGGTACCTAGAATAATGAGGTTATGCTGGTCTACTTGCTAACCATGAAGTGTCATTTATTGATCCCAGCATTGTTGAAAAACGCCATGTGCTTATATCATTTAAATTCGCCACTCAGTGCTTCACATTTATATGGCTATGTTGACATCTGAAATGAATTATTTCAGGCAGCTAGTGTTAAAAGCATACGTTAACTTTAAGTATGTGTTTAATAGTTTCAATGCAGTTTCGCATGCCTAAGAAAGATAATGTAGAGACATTACAAAGATAGGTCTTTCAAACCATTCATAACGAGTGTAATCTGATCAAATAATTGCGTATTCTAGTTTCATTGGATGTCTCTATTTTCTTTAACGAGCTCTTCTTCAACGCAATTTGTAAATATTTTTATCATTTCAATTTCTCTTTTTGATTTTTTAAATTTAAAGATCGAAATTTAAAGAAGCTTTCAACACTTTAATATTTCGAAAAATTAGTTGACTTGCTTTAATCACTAAGGGATTATACCTTTAATTTTATATTGGACAGTATCGTTTGGTTTCAAGTTTTGCAACTGTTGCAAATCTTGAGATATATGCAGAAAACGTGGATGCACTATAATTGGAAGTGATAGTGGTAGTTATTGTTATAAAAACACAAAAAACACTCAAAATTAGTAATTCTTCATCTAAAACTTATTTCCCGTTAGGCAGAGTGTAGATCCAGCTGGCTTGCGGTAGGTCGGTGGTTCTACCCGGGTGCACTCTGTGCCTGAAATAGTGTACAGAGGTCCCCCG
>JAULCC010258946.1:0-12392 GCA_032358795.1 Nuttallia obscurata | reverse complement strand
CATCACACTATTTGCATTTAAACTATTTTAGTTCATTAATTTGATGGTTTGGGGTTGTTTGATAAACAGTTCATTCAGGTTCTCATTTTCATAAACATTATTATCTTTCTGTTCATCGTTGCTTTCTGCAGTTGACAGCAATACATCAAACATTTCCAGACGTAGTTGTTTTACAATCAACGCTTCATTGGTCTCAGTAAAGATTAAATAATCTTTGAGAGCTCTGCCACAATCCTTATTTTCATAATTCTGTGATACCGTGTACATATGCACCCTTTCCATCTATACTTCAGTGTATGAAAGGGTCCTGATACGAACTGATTTATAACCACCTTAATGGGATCATTGACTAGTTTTAAGTATACCTGTTATAATCATTGTCATGTTCAATTGTTCTCCTAGTCTACTTTGAAAGTTGAAGATAAACATGACATGTCATTTGAATTCACAGAAATTATAGGCTATTAGAGATTATTCATTGACTGGTTGTATAATATTTGACCAACTGGGTGTTTTGGTCTATTTAATAAACTGCTTTGATTATAATATGTTGACATAACCTGCTTAAACTGCATCATTCAGTTCAACCAAGTATCCCGCCCTTAGCATTTCATGAAAAACTTTAGATTTGTATCATTGACTAATTATCAACAGTTTTCTGAAATATAAATTATGGAGAGGGACACTCCTTGGAAAAGAAGACTGCAGCATTTCTTGAAAGATACATGTATTTTTCATTTACCAAAATTTAGAATATCTGTAAGCTTATTATGTCATTAGCAAGGTTAGCTGATATTGATTTTGGAACGTCAATATTTTGTATAGGCTCTACCAATTTTATATCATCTAAGACTATATTTGTTTCCTTTTCATTACAAAGCTCTTTTACACCCAGGGTCATTTTTATTTTGTGTTTTGGGTAGACCCTCTGTATAACTAAATATGCATTTGTTTATACTGTAACCGTATTGTGTTTTCTACTGAGTTGAGTTTTAATCTTATTGCAAATAAACGATGAATTTGTTACTGTAAATTACAAGTCCCAAATTAGCCACCATAGTTAAACAATTTGATTTACTTTGTTTACATTTATTTTCAGTAATATTTTTGACTACACTAGTATAAAATCATAATTTAAGTATAAAATATCAATTACACGAATTAGAAAAAACACAAAACAGACAAATTCAGTAATAAACAACCTTATTTTTATAATTGTAATGTATGGTGGCCTTTTTTGTCATAGCATAACTAATGGAAAAAATATTTTTTCAAACAGCAATATTATGAAATCGCCCCAGAAATTTCTTGAGGCCTTTTTTCTGTGTCTTATTCATATATAGAGGAAACCAACTGTGATGAAAAAGTTTGTGAAGAATTAATTTGAGGTAAAAGTTTATTTTCACTGGCCTAAGTATATTCGTTGAAAAAAAAAACAATTACAAAACAGAACTCATATACACACACAGTTAAACATATAACTTAAATCAAGGTACATGTTTCCCAACATAATATAATAACAATTTGTTTGTAGCTATAAACTTTTTAACGTGATAATAACTCTTCATTTAAAGCAGACTGTGATAAGAATCTTCTGTCGGATATTTTTTATCCTGGGTCTGTTCTGTTTGCTAAATGCTATATATCTAGTTCTTCACTGTTTGTTATGAACGCAAATTATCTTAAATTGTTGCATGTGCTTCAATATAAGTTCTACTTACTCAACACAATAGTTAATATGAACACGAACATTAACATTCATAATGAAAAGGGTTAAGAAAACATATACATGTTGTGATGCCGACATCACTCTTAGCTCTATATACAAAGTCTTGATATATATATATATATATATTAATTAAAAAAATCACTTGCTCAGCTGGATTTAATCACTGTAAGACTGGAAAAACTTGACACATGTAACTACCAGGTAAAATATTACATTATTTTTTCAACAGAGCATGCTCAAATTATCTACTGTAGTTTATCTACATTATTTGAGTTCATTAAAACTATAAATTGGTGCATGCTAGGCCTAGTTCTTGTGCATCTATCAATATATTATACTCTAGTATCATTAACAAGTGATCATAAGAATAATTAATAAAATTCATCATGTTGTATATTTACGTTCAATATAGTCCTATATCTATCGGTAGGTGATGATTTCTGGTATAGAATCTTATAAGAATTTTACATTTCTAATATGGCAAATTATCTAGATAATACCCTCTTTTGAAACTGTCTTTTATATTTTATACAAATTTGTACGGGACGTTTAATTTATGTCTGAGTGTCATGCCTGTATAAAAATGTCTTTAATTCTTCGATAAAAGACTAAAATAAGCCATGTAGAATTATTAAAAGCGTGTCAGTACAAATTCCAGAAAATCCTGTATAACAAAGATACTGCTTGATATTATCTAGCTATTTCGATTAAATTTTGTTATGTGAATGCAGTTTATGTATAATTTTGAAGATAATTTTATCTTGTCATCTTTATTAATATTCTTAATAATCCTAGTACAGTAAGACACAAGTCTGTTTTTGATGCTTAAAAAAAACTGGCAGAACTCCAGTTTCACCGTACACCATATACGTAGGTGTTGCTTTTTTAAGGTTAACAATATATTTATAGAACTGAAGTTTTATTTTTTCTAGCATATTAAAGTTTCCGAATCCCTAGACTTCGTTGCCATACAATAATATAGGTTTTATTGTATTTTCGAACATTTCGATTTGTAAATCAGATGATAATGCTAATTGCTTCATTTTTCTCAAATGAAAACATTGCTCTACAAGCTTGCTCTGCAATTTATAATTTACTTTAGTGAAATGCACAACTTTTGGTAAATAGAAGACCTAAATCCCTGTATTCATCTACATATTCAAGTTCTTGTACACCTATTTTAAAGACGTCTCGTATGTTACAACTACGCCCTTTAACTAAAAACTAATATTTTTGTTTTACCCTATTTTTATTTTTATTTCCACATAGCTTCCACATATCACAGTAGGTATTGAACTAATCTAAAGCAATCTGCAATTCGAATTTATTATCGCTGAATAACACTGTGCCGTCTGTATATAGTAGAATAAACAGTTTAAGATATATTCGAGCTCCTTCCACAACAGTCTCCCCAGATATTTCGTTAACACGTGTTTGTAAATATTCGTCGAGGTCATTTAAGAAAATCAGCGCCTGACCGCTGTGGGTTCGAATTCCGATCTGTATACTTCGGATTTTTCAAGTGTGGAAGCCTTCAGACTGGCTTCCGGTAGGTCGGTTGTTCTACCCGGGTGCACTGTGTTCCTGAAATAGCTTTCAGAGATCCCCCGGGGTCTTCCTCCACCTGTAATGAGCTGGACGTCGCATTTTGACTAAAATTCTGTTAATGTGACGTTTAATTCCTTTAAAAAAAACGAACAAACATTTCAGAAAGAGGAAACAAAAATGGAGATAAATTCTTACCTTGTCGAACACCTGTTAAACAATTAAAAAAGGAAGTTGCTCCAGTAGAGGTGACACCTTTTGATTTTATATTAAAATAAAAATTAAAGATGTTTAATGACAAGTAAGCATTGCCCAATGATGTTTTGATTTTTTTTAAGATTTCGCAAAAGTCCAACGCGCCAAGCCGAATCAAAGGCTAGCTAGTAGCTACCAAGCAGGAAAACAGTTTTTTCTTATTCGATTGTACGAGATCGGTTGAATATTTTAGGATGAAAATATTATCAATTGTCGAGAAATTATTTCCTAATCCGGCCTGAGTTTCGTTTATCAAGCTAGTATATCGGCAAATGCGTTAAGTTTTGTGCTTTTAATACAGGTAAATAATTTTCATAGGTATCGCAGAAGGGAAATTAAACGATAACTCTCAGACATTTTAGAGCCCCCTTTGTTTTTATAAATAGGTTTAATTATTCCCAACGTCAAAGAATCTGGAATTATACCTGTATCCATCACTGTATTAAAGATTTCATATAAACAGATACCATAATTATCAAAGACAACTGAATTTGTTCATTGACGAGTTCGTGTAATCTAGGTGCTTTTAGTTTTTTTTAGACTTTTAAAAGCTTTGTTAATTTCTTTGCTCTGTTTTCGGACCATTGGTGTCTTAATTTTGCATAAAAATATCTACATTATCACGTTGGTTATATCTATCTTCTTCGTCATGCACTTGCTCATTGAGGATTTTGAAGAAATTACAGAAGTCATCAGTGGTTGCTATTATTTTCATTAAGTATACCCCAATATTTCCGTGGTTCCGCATATTTTAATCAAAGTAGTTTTTTTCAAAAAACAATGAAATTGACAAAACGTAGTCCACAGCGCCGGCGTTTCTGCACATTAATTTAATCACGAGTTAAGATATTCGTTATTAATTCTGCCATTCCACAAAAATATCATTGGTTTTACATAACTCAATTAGCTGGTGGCCATAATTATTAACTATAGTATCTACGAGATTTCTTTTTAGGGGAATATTGTGTTTTCGTTTTGAAGATATTGCAAATCATATACTGGGTAGCTGTGTTAAAATTCATCAAATTTCATGTAATTCCGGGACGGGTAGATTTACCTAGTTTACGCTTCAACAAGGTTTGTTATTTTTGTTTTTGTTATTTATCAGTTGATGCTCATTCCAGAAATAATATTGTTTACTTACAGTTTTCATTTTCATATGATTTACAAAAGTACATTTACAATAGTATATCTAAGTTTACGCTGTTTAAATTTCAGCTAACCATGTTGTACAAATTGAAAATAATAAATAGACTACCAGAATACAATCGTTAGTTTACAGACAAAGATGTTTATAGCAACGTTCATTTTATTGCAGATATCAAGTTCTCCCAGAACAACTGTTCACCATCTTCGTCTCTAGTGTATTCCAAATAAGACTCGTTCTTTATCCACTCCACCATTTCCAGCGGCATGTCTTTTGTTGGCACATCTTCAAGAATTACAACGAGGAGACAACTACGACCATCTCTGCAAACATATATAACTAAAGTACTGACAAGCTTGATAGATGTGTACTTCAAGATATTTAAGATTTCCATTGACATACATAAATCTAGACAAAATTGGTACTGAATCTTGAAACGGAAGTTGCGACAGAAATATTCGTCGAAGTCTACATAATTATAATGCATGTATCAAACTGCATATATCTTGGAAAACCAAAGTCTAAAGGAAATACAACACTAGAAAATACTCCCAGTTTTTTTTTTTTATATCAATCACGTAGTTATAACAAATCATTTCAACGCCTCCATCTTTTATTCATTCACCAGCGTAGTATGTCATTCGTAAAGTCCGTGGATATCAGTAACTGTTATTTCACCGAGTCGTTTTTAAAGTAATCAGCCATTTTTTTATGCCCATTTAACATTCCGAAACATGGCGTTGCGAGGCCGCACATTTACAAATATTCGTTTATCTTCACCGATTTAATTCACTAACAGTAAAACTTCACCCGTTTCCAAACTGTCATCAGATCATGTTAATATCTTGCGCCCTACGAAATAAACCCATTATGATTTCCCATGCGTTTATCTCGAAATTTCCTTCTTTAATTTCGGGACAATGGCAAAGGTTTTACCATAGGAAAGTGCACCTTTAAATATAAGGGATATTTCATTGTTCCTTTTTTGTTTTGAGTCTTTTAAGTAATGCCTACATTAATGTAGGTGTAAACTGCACATTTATTTATTACATAAATAAGCAGCACTTATAAATTTACGTCAGCCAAATATGACAATGCTGTTGGACCCTTATTTATAATTTCATATTTCTTTCAGATAACCTAATTACATGTAGTTTTAATATGAATTTTCATTTTCAATTTTTCTTAACTATTTCGCGAAATTAAAAAAACTGTATCATCTATCAAGATATCTACAGCATATTGCCTCTTACATGTTGTGATCGCGTCTCTTTCGATAGATAATTGATACACATATAATTATAATTGTGTACATAAATGTACATGCCATACACTTGTATATGGTTTTTACATGTACGTATGTACGTTATGGAAAACATGCTATATAAATGTGGTATAACAATAATTATACTTTATGAATAATAGATGTGTTTTTTTTATAGAATCTGAGGTTAAAAAGCCACACAATTTACTAGAATAGCGTAGATGTAAACCTTTGAATATTGTCAGTAACACAAACTTTGGTTAATATTCTATAGTCGATACATTACATCAAAGCTACATAAAAAGTAGATAAATGTAGGTCATTAGTATTCATGACATTCTTATTTTTAAATTACCTCGAGTAAATAGTCTCCATTCTTGCCATGTTAAACTCGTATATGCACCATTTCCTCTTCAGAAAGGCCTTTGTTATTAATACCACCGTTTTTCTACTGCATTTAATGGCGTCGATAATGTTGTCTGCAATTGCGTTTCCTGGAAGAAAATCTCTTTGGTGTACGCAAAGTGTTGTGCCATTTCGTTCAACGTTTGGAATAATTTCGTCTTTAACAAAACGTATGTTTTCCTCTGCGTATGATATAAAAGCGTCATATTTATAATTTTCCAATGGCGGCTCATCTTGGATCTTAATGTATCCATAGAAACGTTGCTTTGACATATACAGAAAATATCTTAATTTCCATCGATTTCTGTACACAAGTCCGCCAATAATAACTGATAAACAGATGGATACACCTATACTAGATATAACTATCCAAAGTACGTAAGAGCGACACAATCTGTCCAAATTATTTACACTCGAGACGACATCAGTGTATGGAATTTGTATGTGATCTTCGTCAACAAAGATATATTGAGTAAATCCAACAAAGTGGGTTTGATGTTCCAGCATCCATTTTAAAAACTCTTGGTATTTACATTCAACCTTTAACATATTTTTTCCTAGGTCCACAGAAAAGGGAATTCCTCTACGTTTAGAAACTTCAGAGAGATGATTGGTTAAACTGTCAGGTAGATAATGAACGGCGTTATAACTGAGGTTGACATTTGTTAAGTTTAAAAGCGTGTCTACCTTGACATTCCAGGTCTCTATTTCATTAAAACTTAGATCTAGAGTTTCAAGATTTTTCAAACCGTCAAACATTCTTGAATTTAATGATGTTATTCTATTCGTAGACAAATTTAAAGTTTTCAGACTCCTCAGATCTCGAAATAAATCACCGTATCGATCATCAGCTGCTATGAGCTTTCCTATAAAGTTTTGACTTATCTGCAGATTTTCAAGCGAAGCAAAGCTCTTAAAGAAATTTAATGATACGTTTGTACAGTAATTTCTCGACAAATCAATAAATCTAATATTCTCAAAAGGCCCTACAGGACCTACCAACGACTGCAGCATGTTTCCAGACACATCCATGTACTCAATGCCATTTTTAAAAGCAATAAATAAAAACCTTGGAATATTATATTTCATGTGGGAATCCTGAAACAGCACCTTTTTTGTCGTTTTAGGAAACTTTGGAAAAGGAACAGTATCGTTATAAGATTCAATAAATTTACAATTTTCTATTTGACTACTGATGTTTCTCAAGCTGTCATCGCTCATGAACGGGCAATGGTTTGTGTAAACTTGTTTGAGTGGTGAATATATTGCCTCCTGCAGGTAAAGTTGAGGATCATGTTCAGAATTTTGGAAACTTCCATAGAATTCTGTGTTATTTGAAAGACACCCCGTCTGAAGCAGATACGGTCCGAAGCTAAAACGATTGTCATTCATATGAACAATCTGCAAAGTTGTTGGAAAAAGTTGAAGAGCATTGGTTTCTATCAACTCTAGACGATTTTTGTCCAATGCGATTTCTTGTAAGGTGGTATTTCTCATATAACACAGATCAATTTTTCTTAGTTCTGTTCCCAAACCAAACGTATTATACACGTGGGAATAATTTAAAAACTTGATATTTGTAAACTGTAACCCATAAGATATGTTGTATAGCATATTTAATTCGAGGCGGTAATTATACGACAGATCGAGCCATTCCAGGTGTGGAGTTTGGGAAAACACATTTATCTCAATGTTTGAAATGTTACACTGCTCCATAGTTAGATTTCGTATTTCGTGAAGATTTTGGAAGAAAGAATCTTGTAAGTAACCAAGATCACATTTACCATTGAAACCAGAGAGAACCAAATGTTTTAAATTGTGAAGTTTCGAATACCCAAAGGACGTGTTCCAAAGTCCGTCAATATAGAGAGATGTGAGGTTCTTGTTCATGCTCAAATCGGGGTATACGATTTTGTCTGATGTGTTTACGACATTTCCGTTTAGCATAAGTTTCTCCAATTCTGTAAGGTAGCCGAATATGTTTTTCTGACCAGCCTTGTATATGTTTAAGTTATTATTGCTTAGATCCAAAAAAATCAGTTTTTTCATTTTCGTCAGAGCTCTTTGATCAATATGTGTAATTGAATTGTTACTCAGTGATAATAACAAAAGTCCTTTACATCCAATGAGACTTTTATCATCAGAGATAGTTTTCAAATCATTTGAACTTGCATCAAGGTTTGTAACGTTTCCTACATTGCCACAGATAACACTGATATTTATTCCTGTACCAGAGCAATCCATTTTAAAATTCCTCGGAGATTGAGTATCCTTAAAACATATACATCTGTCATCTGGTCCACAGCGAATCAATCCGTTTAGACGAGAACACATAACGGAGCAATTTATCAACAAAATTATTAACACCCTCATAATTTCTTTAGAGCTAATAATTTCTAACCATTAAGCTTGTATCATTTCATCAAAGTGATTACTTTATGCATTTGTTGTAGAAATAAAATGACACGCAGGTCAATTATTGGTCTTATTGTCTCTGAAGTGTCACAATCTGGTTATGAACAAACACGCCGTTTGCTATATATATATATCCCAGTCCTATAAGCATGCCCGAAAAACACCTCAAATTGAGCATTGACCTTATCAACCACACTGGTCATAGAAAACTATTCTCATGCATATTTGTAAGACAGAACCTTGGGAAAATGTATTTTTTGAAAGACAATATATGGGATCTAAATGATAAGGAAAGTAAAACAAAAACTGAAACGGGAGAGAGTCATGATATTTCTGAACAATTGAAACCACTAAATCTGTTCAATTATTTTAAATTCAAAAGATGCAATTCCTATTGCTAACACATACAGATTATTCGACGTACAACATTTATTTAGATAGTGAGCTAAAAATCTAGCATAGACCTTAAGCAAAGTGATACTAATCAATATGCCGCTATGATGATAAAAATCTAGCATAGACAATAAGCAGAGTGATACTAATTAATATGCCGCTATGATGATAATAACCAGTCAGAAATCATGAAACCTTTCATTTTATTTGAGATAATTGCACATTAACTAGTTTGGCTCTAATTTTTCATTTTGGTTCCATCTTTTCACATTCGTTAAAAGTTTGGCACAAAGATAATTTGACACAGGGAGAGCCCTGTTTATATATGAGCATGCATGTCACACATGGTAAAAGTTGGCGCCATTATCAGAATTAACAAAAGCTTCCGTAAAACAGTACTATTCGACCGCTTACTAAGAGAAATATTTAATGCAATGCATCAAATAATTACTGTGATATAGTTGCACAATTTCTAAGAAAAAAAAAGAAATTACTTTCATTAAATGAACTACAGATTATTGTAACTTGAATCTTGATGGTTGCCAAACACTGTGATATAGATGCACAATTTCTAAGAAAAAAAAGAAATTACTTTCATTAAATGAACTACAGATTATTGTAACTTGAATCTTGATGGTTGGCAAACATTGTAGAATGTGTTAATGCAATGCAATGCAAGCAGTTATTGAGATAGGACTCGTAGGACACGATTTTTTTTAAATCAGAATTTCGTCAAAATATGGCCATAATTTTCATTAAATGCAGGAAAGAGTTATCTAACTTGGGTATTAGTATGTGTGTGCTGGTTTGGAAGCATTGTAGAAACTTTCAATGCAATGCCTCAAGTAGTTAGAGATGATAAGGACTCTTAAATTAAATTAAATGTAGTTGCACGAAAAACTTCGACCAGTTTTTTCTGGGCAGAAAATTAATTTACCATGTGTCTCACTCCACCCAGATGTATAGATAGGTACCTGTGAAAGTGTAAGCCAATGTGCCGTGGCTGCAATTTGCACCAAGTATTAACGGCCAACGTACAACCTGATGATCGGGGCACAGTATGTAAATAGGAAAAAGATATGTAAAGCACCTTTGAACGTACGTCCAATATGAAAAGGGTGCTATAAAATGTGATAAAACAAATAATCAAATAGTTTTTATTATATTCTTAAAACTGTTTTCAATGATTGATCATAAAGTTCTTTATGTGTGGTAATATAAAATCCACCAACTGTAGAAATAAATGCAACGTACATATTTAAAAACAAATAACTATGTTTACCTTTTCCCTTTTTGAATATGAAGTTTGTGTCATTTCTCAACTTCCTCCTTTTTAAAAAAGATTTGTTTTGGTTTTGGTTTTATTTGCCTGATTTTCCCTCTATCACAGTACCATTCAAGGAGATTTAAATCCTGTTCAAGACCTTGCTCACTTTCAGACATTAAAACTATATCGTCTGCGTACAATAAGAAAACAACTTAAGCATACCAATACCAACGCCTTCGAAACCTTTTCTACTGCAAAACTTCAATTTTATTAAGATACATTGAAAATAGTTTCGAAATATGACGGACGAAGGCCACGTCGCTCGTAGTTCTAAACTATAGAATTGTGTGGGGAACCTTAATAAAAGCGAGCAACGCCCGCTTTTCTCTTGTGAGGAAGATACAAAACGTTTTCTGTTGTGAAGGACTGGACATTTTCGAGCCGACTGCATGCTTGATGGAAGGGGCAAACATTACAAATACCCATAGTGCAGATAAGTGATAAGTATACTCTGTATATTTGAGCATGATCATTTCTTTGAAATGAATGAGAGAAAGTTTTCGATGTTGACTGATCCAGGTAAGACAAATGTGAAATGAAAGCTTAGAAGAAATATTCAATTTTGGAAAAGAATAAGAGCAAACCCTTATACGATTGAAGTTTTTAAATATCGGCTTCGAAATACTCTTGTCATGAACCCTGTGTGTCAGTTTTCAAAATAAATAATAAATTCTGCTAGTGATATATCAGTTTTAGTGGAAGAATCCATTCACGAAATGGTTAAAGGACAGTACATTCATTTGTTGAAACGCCTTTTCAATCCCATATTGTAAGTCTTTTAAGTGTCTATATAGATTGTGCAGGGACCTACCACGCGCTTAACCACGTGGTCTGTTTGGATGTAATTTTTGCATCAACACAAGTGTTCTCCGATTGCGAATGTGAAATGTTTTTGAAATGTGGATGGTGGATACTTTTAATGTCCAAAATGCCAAAGTTAAATAATGACAATAGAAACCGAATTTGGGGGCTCTTGCAAGGTAGATTAACAAACTGTTGACTTTACTACTTCAACTGTGACTTTAAGACAGGACTAATAATTCTCTATGGGTTTTTTAATGCCAAACGGTTAGTATATCACCCAGATTTTTACCCTCAGTGTGTTGCCCATGTTCCAGGCGTTTCAACAGAATAATGCGCCTTCTCATCGAGCAAGAGATACCATGACCTTCCTTAACGTCATTGTCTCCAGATCTTAAGCCTATAGAGTACATATAGGACAAGTTGGGACATATAATACATCGACGTCCTTACTCTGCTACCAACGTACGTAGGGTGTTTGGATAGCGCAGTGGGAACGTGCTCGCTTATCGCCAATACAACTCCGGTTCGATTCCCGGCCGGGGCGAGTATGTGAGAGGGTTCTGTAGTGGTCTTCCGTCCGGACAAGTACGTTTTCCTCGGGTACTCCGGTTTCCACCTACAATAAAGACCACAATAACGCCTCCATCCGCGCCAACGAGAGGGGTTAATATAGGTTGTGAGAACTTGTTTCGCAATCGTTGTAAAATAAATAAAGTTTAAACTTAAACTTTTAAAACCAACATACACGAGCTGATTGCCGCACTCGTTGAAGAGAAGAATAGCATTCCACGTCAGGCCCGGCTTTCACTAAGCGTCTCGAGCTGAGATCGTGCTCATACTCAAAATTTCTACTTCAGATTTCAACCCTAATTTCATTACTACTGCACTGAAAGTTTGACTGCCAATGAAAAATTCCATTTTTTCGCTGTCAGTGAAGATTTTAATGCACTAGCTCTGAAATTGATTGAGATATCCAATGTTGAAATTTTGAGTTTGAGCATGATCTCTGCTCGAGACGCTTAGCGAAAGCCGGGCCAGGTGTACATAATACTTTGCCGATCAAGGCGATTTCGGATGCAGGAAGTCATTACTAAGAACGGTGACCATA
>JAULCC010258725.1:626-12392 GCA_032358795.1 Nuttallia obscurata | reverse complement strand
AATATGGGGTATGGATCCAACAACTTAATACCTGCTGGAGAATCAGAAATGCAGACACTCCAGTTTACGTTAAAACCGTATTAGTCGCTTCTTATGATCATGCCAGGGTTAAGCAGTGGTCTAAATTCTTGTGCTACGTTAGGGTTTATTGAGGTCAATTTTCATCTCATGTCTCATTATATTGCTGTGGATGACTCATTATGCTTAGCTTAAATATATAGGCAGGTTTTGGATAGAGAAAAAAAGTGTACATTACAAAATCTTCTGGTTGCAGAAAGGATATACAATTCTGTTTTCATATCCATCAGTATTATGATAGTTATTGACTTTTTTACAACTCAAAGCTGTTTCTTTGGGCTATGCAAAACCTATGAATTCAAACAAAAGTTGTTTTGTACATATACATAAGAGACACATTATTCATTATCTCTTCATTGCAATGAATTCATTTTCTGCAAAATATACCACACTATTTTTAAACACATGTAACATGCTACAGTTTTATACATTTCTTAGTGATTCAATTCTCTCAAAATAACAAAAATTACATCTTTGAACATGAAAGACAATTGCAAAGTTTAGACCAGATGAGCATTTATTCGTTAAATTCCAGTTAAAAACTTCTTTAAGTAACCCTCACAGTGGTGCTAAACAGACTTACAAATAGTATGTCAGTGAGTTAAGTAGGGTTTTAGGACACTACGATACAGTACAAGTTATATGGCACCATGAAGGTATAACAAGTTTCCCCAACAGGTATTAAATACTGTGCCATCACCCATCAACAACTATGAATGTAGCTTAACTTCGCCTATCTGGCAGAGTGCTTAACCCTGTCACTGGAAAAGCTAACTCTCCAGTAAGACTGGTTTGAAGCACCTATATACCTGCCTTTCATTACTTTCCTCTCCAAGAAGTCTCGATCCACAAATTTGTCTGGGAATAACCTATGGGAAAGGTAAATCCAGTCAAGCATGGGTCTCATCCCACTGTTGCCACTATTTTTGTGATGTGTCATCCCACCAGGCATTAGATACCGCGTGGTCACCCATCCATCCAGCAATGGCAACAAACATTGCTTAACTTAGCAACTCTGGTAGAGTGCGAAACCATTTCACTGGAAAAGCTATTTCTCCAACATGGCTGGTTTGAAGCACCTATATACCTGCCTGGCTGTTACATTGGTAACAAACTTACTGGATCCAAACGGTGAAACCTCATTTAAATCAAGATAAAAATAACATGATATGGATTCAGAGTCTTTATTACATCTGGAGAGACAGAGTTGCAGAGACTCCTTATATTATGCTTTTATTATTCACCTCTTATGATCATGATGGGGAAGCAAAGCCCTATTAGTGTCAGTTTAAACATATTTTGTTTCTCTCTATATTTACAGAAATAGGGTCGGGCCAAAAGTTCTTACAACATTAGTTATGGCCCTCCACAATTGGTATCCATAACCAAGCACACATTGAAGCCATATTGGGTTCAGTATCAATGACCTTATTAATCATAAGGAGCTGATTCACCGTGAAACACATCAGAAGCAAGATTACAGCATATGTTTATATGTTCACATCTTAAAATTACAACCATGCAGCAAACCACAAAATATTAACACCATATTGTATAATGCAATAAGAAATTAATGACTTTACATGCATCAAACTTTCTACAAATCAATGACATATTACCTAATTTGTTTTAGCTAAACCATGCAATATCTCTGAAAAGCAACAGCTATATTCTAAGAATAGCATGTTTGTAAATTAAGGTCAGTCTTATCAAAATCAGATCTAATACTTGACTTCTATAACAATATGCTTTTTGAAAAAAACCTAAATTCATTTAATTGATTGATTGATTGAGTTGGGTTTTACGGCACCGCAACATTGTATAGGTTATATGGCGCCATTCATGAAATAACTTGTTGGATCCTCATCTCATTTACATGGAGATAAAAATATGGGGTATGGATCCAACAACTTATTACCTGCTAGAGAATCAGCAATACAGAAACTCCAGTTTATGTTAAAACCCTATTAGTCACCTCTTACGATCATGCCAGGGTTAAGCAGTGGTCCCAATTCTTGTGCTACATTAGCATGCCCCAGACCCACATGGGGCCTGAATTCATTTAAAACAAGATTATGATCACTTAAAACTGTCAACAAACAATAAAATATTCTTGAACAGGTGCCCATTTTTTTCCACTGAAATTTCCCTACTGCCCCTCCTTTACAACACACATAATACAATCAACTGTTTGGTTATCCAATCTTAATTGCTTAAACATTTCTTTGTGCTTACTTCCCCTGCCAAAACCTTATAATTTTGTAAGAGATGATTTGATTGGCTTATGCAAAGGTCATTCAGAGGTTATGAAGTCATCAGATTCCATAAGCAAAATATGAGCAAATATTTTGCATCCGATTTAAATGAGCTTGCCCTTTGTAGAAAGAGACCTGTGTAACAGGATAATCTCTAATACTTTCTCCACTTGTCGTGTATTCTGTACTCACTTATAGCACACAGACTATAAACACAGTTACTTAATAAGATTAAAAACCTTATCTGCAAAATGGCAGTTTAAACCCTACTAGCACAGAGTCATGGTCAACTAGACTTTTAGACTAAACTTGGCTGTATCTCTTCCCTTCAGATTATTCTAGTAACAAATCTAAGCTACAACAATTTATTGAAAGAGAGGTCGACATCAACATGCACATTAAAATCAACCAATGTCAGTAATCTCCATGGCAGATAAATGTACTTGTAAAACAGATGAGTTCTTTATGATGAAAAGTCTGATCACAGTATGTACAACTGTTTATCGACTTAACCAAACATAAATGGAATATGTTGAATACAGTGTGTTTATATCTGACCTTTTGATACAACTTAGTCTTCCTACATATGCATGTGATAATCAGATGATCTCAAAGTGGTTGATATCTATTTATGTTGTTTAATGAATGAAAATATAAGGAGTAGATAAACCAGTAATTTTGTTGAAAAGTTGAAACAGGTGAACCTTTACTGGCAGCATTTCCATTATAATTAAAACAAATAAAATGTTAGTTATAGTTCATTAAATGCTCTTACTGCTATTGTTTTAAACTAAATTACAGAATATAAACATATATATTAATTTCCACTCAAACATACATAATGTGTACCAGGAAAATGTACAATTGTCTTACAACATAGCTTCCACTTTCTTCCATTAACTGTTTCATAACAAGACATTCTAGAAGCCTGAAATTAGTTTTAGATTCCCTGCAGTCTTTATTACCCATTTAAATCATAATAAAAGTTGACAGTTTGATATTCTGTTACTGTAGAATAAGGAGAAAAAACAAAATGAGTTTAAAAGAAAAAACAACAGAAAACTTCAAATTGGATATCAAAAAAACACAACTGAACTGAAGAGAACCACATCCTAAGTTAAAACTCCAACCAAGCAGCAAAAATAGTAACAAGAAGCCTGCAGTATGACTACATAGAATGATTAATGTTCTTAATATTGGTCTTGTCTGTAATTAGTAAAACTGCAGATAACATGCAAAATGTTAACCTTGGTGTTCAAAAAGTAATAATGCTTTAGAGATGTCATATAATAGCAGGTTTATAATGTCTTTCCAGCAAAATCTCAGTCATTTGCAAAAATGTTTTTGTCACTGAAGAACCAGTATAACCTATCCTTGAAAGCCATGTTAGGTCCATTAAAAACTGAGAAAACATGAGAGACTAACAGATACTGACAGCTCTAATTAAGATTTCCCTGATTCATAAGTTAGTGCATCTAGCCTGTCAGTGTAAAAGGCAAATTAACACATTAAAACAGCCAACCTAAAAATTTACATTTAACATTAAAGTTTTTTTTTTTAAATATTACAATGCTACATGTAGTTTGTTGAATGGGTTGACAGAAATCAGAAAACAGAAATCTATAACTTGTACTGGTAAATGATACATTAAGGTCACATCTTTAAAATGCTTTGCATAAATATTCTTATTAATATTAATTGTCAAATATGACAATATAAATATTTATTCATGAAAATAAAATAAATAAAAAATGATTAAAAGGTCCAAAATATTTTCTTATCTCTCTTACTGACTTAATGTCTTGTAAATGATTTTTTAATGCTGGTCAAGTTTTGCAAGAAGTTATCACTTTGAATACAACGGTGGTAAAAAAAACCTTATTCTCTGTCATATCAAGTATACAATAACAACAATATGAACTAAATTAGTAAAATCGTTTTTTAAGTGTAGAACCTAAAACTGATATTTATCCATCATTTTTTTGCTATTCACAGAAAGACAAGGATTTGGCAGTTTTTTTTCAACACATGAATTCACACAAAACTGTCTGAACGGGGTCTACAATGTTTTTCAACGCCTTCTACACAAACAGACATAATGTTTCTTTTATCATCATATATAAATTGGTTCTATAATCAAAACTCAGCACTGGTCATGGCTCTAAAATAGTGGATAAAATATCTTAAAAATAAATAAATGATATAAAATGGAGATAAAGTAAGAAATTGTTCAATTTTGAGCACAATTATAACTTATCAATATCCAGTATCAATAAATATAAGATAAATATCACAGGCAATTCAAAATGGCAGATGTGGGTTCTGTTTGAATCCATTCAATAACAACAAAAAGAACCAGTTTGATAAAAGTGCAGGAGTTCTGGTTATAAAATTCATTACCATACAAATCTTGACCTTGATGTACATTCTTAATCTTACAACAATCCAAGTCTCAGACAGTAGTCTTCCACTGCAAACTTAAAATGACTTTATTAAATTAAACATGCCCAAGACCTTTAAGAGAGGTTAACACTGGTGTAGATTTTCCTTTGAGTTCTCAAATTTTTTTCCAAACATAATAATGGAGAATAAGGACTATCTCTTCAGAGCAGAAAAATAATAGTTTTTATTGGGTCACCAAGTAGAGAAAAGTGCCCCATTTTGTCACTGATCTGAAATATTCATACTAAGGTTCTTTGAACAAGCTAAAATGTCAGATTACTACTTAATACATGAAACCAACTAGCTCAAAACGTCAGATTATTACTTAATAAAATAAACTACCTAATTGAGGCTTAGGTTTCAGTTACAGACCAAATGGAAGTAAGGTACTGTAAGAAGAAATGTCTTCATATGACATTGTCAACATTTTGCACCAACACTGCTTTAAAAAAAAAAAGATATATTTGGCAAGCTTTAAAAAATAGTCTTCTTTGACATCATCTCTGAAATACAGAAATATGACAATTCAGAACTAGCTATTTCATTAAATATCCTAACAATCAAAATCCAAAAAAAAATTCAACATTGAAATCACAGGTACTTGAAATGTTTCAAGTTCGTGTGCTTGAAATCAAGGGAAATAACAATGTGGAATTGTTTTTTATCTTCAACTTAATTCTCTCCCTTATTACCACTAGAAACTAATGCACATGTAATCAATGAAAGCAGTAGAACTACAACATGGCATTTTGCTTCTGTACAATACCAGAAGGAAATAATTTACAAAAACATGGGTTATCACAACATGTATCAATTAAAGACAGCAACATGAACACATTCACATAACAATCAAAGAATTTCAACAACCTAATTAGGACTAGAGCTATTCATGGCAAAGTAGACAATAAACAATGAAGTCTATGTAAACAGAGCTTGTAGGCCATATACAACCACCTGACCTCTATGAGAGGAAATCTACAACACACACACCTTCATCTAGTTGGTGAAAGGTTTACATTAAAAAATTTAAACAAAAATATTCAAGCTTCTGGCTATTTTTGATGATTTTTTATATATATTTATATATATATTTTGATACAAGCTCTTTTCTTTGATTTATATCAATCAGTTTTCTATTAAAAAAGGAAGACTTACAGATTTTATATCTATCAGTCTTGCAAAAGAAATTTCCATGTTCATAGGATGCTTTTTTCTCTTTTTCTTGTTTACAGCTTTTAAAGTACATATATCACTGCAACATGACAAAATTTTACAACATCTTACAAAACAATTCTTTATGCACAGATTAATTTAAGCTATGATTAATAATTGATAATCATTGGAATACAAGCTTTTTTACTTACAGTATCAATTTGCCTAATTATTATACAACACAAGCCACTCAGCATTTATTCTAGCTTGGCTGGTTAGAGAAAGAATATCTAACATTTCATGGTAAATATGGAAGTGCTAACATAAAAATTATACATGTAAACGTAATACCAGTATGTGTAATTTTTTATCTGTTGAGACACCTTAAGTTTAACACATGTGCAAGTGTCAAAATGAAAGTAAATGAACCTGGAATAAAAATTCTTTCTGTTGAAATGATTCTATACAGATAATTGCTAGCAAATATATGTACAAAAGACTGCAAATAAATGCCAACATAATTAAGGCTCAGAAAAGGCAACCTTGAAATAGAAAAGGCTGGAATTCTTGAATTCATATGATGCTATTTTTTGTCTTTGGTTAGCTTAATTCGTGAAATATATATAGGAGATACTCTCTGTATGGCTCTTATCTATACTCCTTCATACCCTTTTTCAAAGTATAACCAAACTTATGTTTTCTAATCATAATGATAAAAAAATTTATATGGAAAACAGATGTTTATAACAACACAATTTACCCTTATTTCAAAAAATAGAATTCAACCAACAAATCTAATTTAGATCTTTTTTCAAGATGCTTTCAATCTCTAAAAAGAAGCAGACTTTATCTACCGGTAGCTGAATAAAGGTCTTATCTTTTCTTCCTTTAGTTTCAATCAGCCAAAATGTAATAAAACAGATAAATTATACATTTCCAAATATAGCTACAACCTCAACAGAGGTGAATAAAATTTGAGGAAAGTTGTAGAAATAAGTCTTTTATCATATATAAAACTTGAATTTATCAAAATTTTAATTCAACATTTAAATACATAAATAACTATGATTTTGTCTTAGAAATATTTTAGCACTATTTAAATGTCAATAATATTATGCTTCTAGACATGTGAATTGTGACAACTGACTATGACAATCATTACATCAACTAGTATTAATACAGTATAGGTTCACCAGCATATTTTCACCAAGATAAAGTAGTACTAAACACCTACTGACACAACACAATTAAGAACAGGTGACAATATTGACCTAAATAAATTGGTGTATAATTTTTTGTTAACAGCATTTGTTTTTTTCTGCTTCCTCCTCCTCAAGGTGCACATTTTCATCTCCCCTACTGAAGCCGGGCTTTATACCGTCCCATCCATCTTCTATTTTCACTCTACCTTCCTCTAGCAACTGATATATATCTTTTGCCAGTAAGAGAAACGAATCCTCTACATTTTGTCCATTTTTAGCTGATGTCTCAATATATCTGAGTCCATGAATCTGTGCAAATTGTGAGCCTTCTCTATATGTAACCTGTCTCTCGGTATCACAGTCCGCTTTGTGACCTACGATCATATACACCGCCTGGTGAGGTTCAATGTGGAATTTAGCTTCAGCCAACCACCCAGATACATTTTCAAAGCTTTGCCTTTTTGAAATGTCAAACACAATGAGAACTCCAACTGAGTTTCTGTAATACGACCTTGTTATTGACCTGAAAAATTAAAGGAAAACAAAATCTTATTGGTAAAATAATATGAGCACTTTGATAATGCAAACAGAAATCACTTTCTTAATATCACTTAAAACACTGTAACCATGAAGCAGGTGAATCATTATAATCCTGTAACTCAACTGAATTTTACACACAAACTTAGTTAACCCCTGAGTCACCATTTCAGTTATCTAGATTGAGGACCAGCATATTGAATGTAACACATAAAAAAATAAGCTCTCTGTTCTCTCAGATATGAACATGTTTAAAGTTTTTACTATATTATGTCTATTTAAGATAAGACACCCCTTGGGCAGGGCCAAATCTGAGCCATGGGTTATCATTTTAACAAACTTGGTACAAGACCTTTATATGACACAAAACACGAAGTATCTAACCTCATGGATATACTGTTTCAGGAGAAATTTTTTAAGTTTTCTCTCTAAATCTATGTTACATATAATACAAAAAAAAACACTACTGGTACACACCTTTTGTTTTCAACTCTCTCTGTCAATTTTTGTGGGTTTGAATTAGAATTTCACGTCAAGTACATGTACATGTATACTGGAGTATACGGTGCACTAATGTCAGGTCAACTGACATTGCGATTGGACCTTTGCAAGTTTTGCATGTGGTTCTGGTGAATCAGAATATTGAACACAAGCTTATCACTGACCGACTATCCATACACCATTCTGATGTAAAAAAACACATTTCAATTCAAATTGCTTTCAACATGTCAAGGCTATTTGAAAACAAGAAAACTGAATCTCTTAAGATTGCTTGCTTCTTGGGTCAGCATTGCTAGACAGATGAATTGCAACAGGCATACTATCAGCAACCTGTACATATTAAAGATTGCCCTAGAGTCGGTAGGCCCAAACTTACAACGGTGAGACAAGATCGGTATATGGCATTAAATTATTAAATAGATCTATGTCAAAGCTTCAAGAAAAATGTTAAAAGTATGGCAATTGAAAAGGGCATATCACCATAAACCATATTGAGACATTTAGGTACTGACCCTGCACAGATGAGACCAAGATGACTTTACATTGGAAAAATCCTAAATAGAGAAAATCCTCACACCTGGCTATTCTGGGCATGACGCTATCATCACAGGACATGTGCTTAGAAGTC
Source organism: Nuttallia obscurata (assembly GCA_032358795.1). Classification (NCBI taxonomy): domain Eukaryota; kingdom Metazoa; phylum Mollusca; class Bivalvia; order Cardiida; family Psammobiidae; genus Nuttallia; species Nuttallia obscurata. Next base: position 3,597 of record JAULCC010258725.1, on the reverse strand, counting down.
CAGAGTGCTGTCTTCAGATGACAGCAGGTTCAACAATAGTTTTGCAGATGGTCATTTATGCATGGGACCTTTTGATGACAACTGCCAAATTGAATGTCATCACTTTCGGGAGGCGGGGAATTGGTCTTGGGTGGCATTATGGGGGGTACAAAGACCTACCTTATTGTTGTTCAAGGTAATATGAATGCTGGTTGCTATATTTATCAGGTTCTGTGACCTGTAGTGGTTCAGTTCTTGACTCCACACCCTGGTATTCTAATGCATGACAATGCTAGGCCCCACACAGCATTGCACACTAGGGATTTTCTGCAGGGAAACTGTGTCTGTGTCATACCCTGGCCTGCATGTAGCCCAAACATGAACCCAATATTATTGAGTATATTAGGGCATTGCTTGGGTAAAATGTGAGGGAAAATCAACAATACCCATGATCTAACAGCTGCCTTAATCCATTGATGGATGACATTAGGTGTTACATCAGGTTCAAACGGTCGCGAGTTCTCAGACCAGTTGTATACCACAGACATTCTGCTTTTGCATTTTACCAGGCAATGCCCAAATAAGTTAAAATCAATTGCTTAAGAGAAGTCTCCAAGAAACACTTGTTAGATAACCTGGTGGTGGACAAATGGTGATCAGAAAAACTCACCCAAGACAACTTGTGGCTGGTAGGGCTACAAATGCTTACTTGACAGATAACTTGACGGTGACAAATGGTGATCAGAAAAACTCACCCATGACCATCTTGTGGTCGGGTGAGCTACAAATAAAAAAAAAGTATGTGCCCCCAAAAAGTGGTGCCAATCAAATAACATTCAATACATCACAATTTGATAGGTATAGAATAATTAAAAAGAATTTCTGCTATTGTGAAGTGATCTTCTTATTCAATAATATCTGGTAGTCTGTTTGATATATACATTCAAGCATAACTAGACTGAATGTGACAAATACCTCTGCTACACTGCTTTGACAGTAAACAAAAAGCTTTTACTCTGTATACTATGCTACCTGGCACTGACAGAAAATCCTTGTGCAAACAAATATGAAATTTGAGTCTTTCACATCTACCACTCATGATCAATATTTATACCAAGAATAAGGTTAATCGGACAGAAACTGAAGGAGAAGTTCACCAGACAAGACTTTTCAAGTTGATTCAAGGGCAATAACTCCATAACCCTTGTGTGAGCAATAAATATGCTCCTTATAAATATTTATGTCAGGTGATCAGAATGAAACTGAAAGAGGAGTTATAATAATTAATTGGCAGCTGTAGTACAACTGTGTGAAATTTGAATTATATGATTATTTGCATGTTAATATCATAATTAAATAATTTCTGTTTCATAAACTTTAAAATTCTAAAGTAAACTTAAGCTTTGTTTGATTGATCAATATTATAGTTCAATGTCATCATTCTGAGTAAAATCATTTGGTTAACAAACATGATAACCTAATTGTACATTTAATTACTATATATGGTCTGGGCCGGAGGATCAATTAAGCATTCATGAACTAATTAACTGCTAATGATAAACTGATATTCTCAGGCAATATGGTAATTGTTTTTTAAAAACAAAATTCCTGTAACAGAAAAAGCCACTGTTCAAGCCCTTTTCTGCTGCTGCATTTCACCCCTTTTCATATATTTAAAAAAAATCTAAAAGGCTTCTATGTTCCCAAATAAAATGAAAGGGAGACAATTAAAGTTCTTTTAGGTATGACAATACAAAATCATCTGTGTAAAACAAGAGACTGTCAGACACCATGATCGATTTCTGATAATTTCGTTGATTTCTGACATAAGATGCAGAAATCACGTTTTGAATGCTATATCAGTTTTGAAAGATAACAGTTTCTTTTGAATCGAATGTGAAGATATTAAGAAGGAAATGTGACAGTCCACCTACATTGTCCGCATATATTATCATGTCACAGACAAAATAAAAACAATTTGCATAAAGTGTGCTATTGCGTATTGCAGAAGCCATGTTGAATAAATTAACTCTGGCATATCGCATCGTCCCAACAATGAGCATATACATATGTGATTGTCCTAACCTAAAGCGTTCTTGTCCTGCTGTGTCCCATAGCTGTAGTTTTACCCGTATACCATTTTTCACTTCGATAAGTCTAGCAAAGAAATCAACGCCCACCGTTGGATCACAAACTTCGGAAAACTTTCCGTCTGTAAAATATTTCAGCAAAGACGATTTTCCAACAGTACTATCTCCAATCAAAATGAGTCTAAACTGGTAATCAAATATTGGTTCAACCATTGTTATAGTCGTTGCTGAGTATTTATAGCAACTTCTTGAAGTCTTTGGTAACTGACAATATGGGTTTTACACGCTTGACATTTTATTTAATCAAAACATGTGAATGACTGAATTGTAAACACTCTACTTCCGGTTGTCAAACTCAGTCAATTGACAGTTTGTAAACTTTGTTTCTATTGGTCAAAAAACAGAAATGTTCGTACTAGGGACACTTTACGTTTTCCGGTATATATCACGTGCAATCATGTGCTCGCATTTCAACTGAGGCATTTTTAAAATAAGCTACTGGGATATTTTGAAGTTTCGTATTAATGTTGTTTAATTTGTCCAGATTATACCAGTTTAATTGCCCTTTTGTTGACTGTTACTTAAAAGCCAAATAATGTCAAACCCCTTTTTTAGTTAGATAAATCTAGAATAGATAATACAGAAGAATCCACGAGTAAAATTCATTGCTCATAGACCTATTATAAATAGCTTTTTAACGTATGGGTTGCAAGTAGGTAAAACAAAAAATAAGAGGATGTCAAGTTCCCAAGCTACTTAGTCCATCTACTACCTTCTGACAGTTGGTGATAAGAAAGAAATAGTGGAACACGTAATACGTAACTTGAAATCCCCAAAATGCAAGATGCATGTACACACGCAGGCCCGTAGGAACAGAGGGGGAGGTGGGGGGGGGGGGGGGG